>JARQOC010000002.1:236458714-236472160 GCA_033576535.1 Allobates femoralis
CACAAATCACACACTCTCGCCCGCACCAGGGACACAACATCTCGCGTCCCTGGTGCGGGCGAGAGTGTGTGATTTGTGTGCAGGCATCCGCCTGCGCACAGATCACTAATGGCGGGCAATGAGAGCGCACGGCGGTCCGCAAGCATCTGCAGACCGCCGTGCGCTCCATTATAAACATAGGGGCCGCGGTCTGCATGCAGATGCTTGCAGATGCATCTGAAAAACGCTGCAGATGCATCTGCAAGTCTGAAGGCAGCCTAAGTTAAAGGGAACCTGTCACCCCACAGGGCATTTTATACTGTGCCCAGCAGGTTACATATCATGTAAGTTGGGTTTTAGCAACCCCTGTATGTGCCCAGAGTGACCCCACATACCTGTGATATGAAGTTATATTCTGTGCACAGCTGGGCTCTGATTAAGTCACAGAGGAACTATTTGTGTCATGGTGGGGAAATGTCTCGCCGCCCCTCCAGCTGCTAATTCTGCCCTGCTGGATTCAAATCTCCTGCCCCTCTTCTGGCCGACACTTGAATGGAATGTAAGAGATCTGACAGCTGCTACACTTTGATCCATACAGCACTGAACCCCATAACAATGCATTTAAATCACAATTGTTGGCTGTGATGGTTGCACATATATAGGCTAGAATATTTAGAAGGATTTAAAACAATATTCCCATCTCTAAGATACTATCTAAATATGTTGTAGGTGTACTACTAATAATATATGCAAATACCTCTAGAAATGTAGTGTGGTTCTCCTGATTAGCTATGTCTCCCACATCATGTGCAGGGCACTTCAGGTATCCATGGTTATGAAAACTACTACTTTATCAGCCTGAACCTGGGCTTGCTACACAAGTGGGTCTGACTGCGTCCTGCAAGTGCAGTATTGTATTTTGTCTATCCATGGTTATGACGACTCATATACGGACATTTAGATCGTTGCTAGTGGCCGTAACCATGGATACCTAAGTAACTAAAATGCCCTGCACATAAGGCAGGAGACATAGCTAATCAGGAGAATAATATTATATTTCTAATTAGAGGTAATTGCTAATATTATTATTACGCCTAATACATATTGGGCTAGGATCTTGGAAATGGGAAAACCCTTTTAAACCTTTATGTGCCAAATTAGCAATTTTCTTTTTCGAAAATTGGTGTATGAAAGCTCTCTGGGTGGAACAATATTCAATCAAAAATGACAATGACATGATTTCCTGTTTGAAAACATTCATTTTACAAACACAACACAAAAATTGGACCTAATTATAAAATCTTAGTTGCTAGAAGGAAAAGATTAGGCGTCCCAAAAAAAGGACATTGGTAGATAATGGGTTAAAGCTGAAAAACAATTGTCTAATCCTTAGAATTTTTGATACCTAATGTTACCAATAGACAGATTAATTTTTATCACACTAAAATTGAATGAACAAGGAACACTTTTTTGCAGAAAGTAAAAACTGAACTTTTGATTAAACCCTTCAACATCATGTCATCAGATTGCTGTTATTTTGATTGAAAATGTAATTTATTTCTTTTAATTGTGCTTTTTCACAAAATGTCCATATGTAAAAAAAATCTAATTATTTTTTTTCAGACGCCAAAGACAGGCTTCAAAATAAAACATACACAGCTAATAACCAAGTAAGTGCATTTAAATATGCTTTGTCGTAATGTAAACTGAATATTATGCATAAGGTCTCTTTGTATGCATAGTGTTGAAAAAAAATCAATATCAGCATGATTAGCTGATTATCCAGTGTGTATGGGGGACTTCTTGACTCTTCCCCAAACACATGATTTCGGGGGAGAAAAGCCTCAGCCCTTTGAATTCAAATGACAGGTCCTTTAGTTTCTGCAGGTGAGATGTCCGGCAGCGACTTCTCCTCCGCTCATGATGCAGGACACATGCACATGTTTTTTGCAAGTTCTTTCATCAATGCAATAAATATTATTCAATGCCTGAAAAATAAATATTTCAGTCCACACCAAATGCCGAATTTCAGTAAGACCAAGTTTCTCCAGGCTACCAGGTCAGGGAGAATAAAAACACTCTTCCCTTCTATAGACAGAAATGTCTCATTGTTAGAGAATGTTTTTCCATAAAATCTCACAGTTAAATCTTGGACTTTATCCTAAGAATAACTTCCTTCCTCGTGTGTGAATACAAACAGTCACCAAGTGCATGTTTCTGTTCTGTACCCTCGACATCCCAAAAGATATACTGTTTTTGACCTTGTCACGCTACAGGTGTCCTGTTTTGTATTTCTGCATTCTTCGATGTCAAATGCTTGAAACACGTAAAGGGGTTCTCTGAGAATTGTTATAAAATAAATACATTAAAAACAATACACATTTATATATTTTATTTTACTAAATATCTTTAGCAAAAAGATATGCTTTATGTAGTGTACTCTGTCAGGAATTTAAACATGGTAAAGGCCATAAATCAAGTGTGTAGTTCATCCTACATTTCAGTGGACACACAGTAAGACTCTGCTCGAGACATGTTAGGTCAGAGTACCATCCTGACAGGCATCATGAACTAATTTTGTTCTGTTCAGTCAACCTGACAGGATACTAAGTGTACTGGAATAAAGGAGAAGATTAACACTTTTCTTTAGTTGAGTGACAATATGAACATCCATCTCAGTCAGCCTGACAGGTGTAGTGCAGTGCAGGTGACCCGCCCCAGGGCCGTGGGGTACCCGGTTCCGGGCGTTGTTTCACAGGGAATGCCACTGGGCCAGGCATGGTCCCGTGACCCTGGTGGTCGCTGAAAAGAGTCAGTAAAAATGAAAATAGTTTGTGATGCCACCTACGGTTCCGGTATAGTTACCGGGGCTGCGGGTCAGACCTCCGGGAAGATGGTAGGGCAGCCAGATGGTTCCACCCCCAGTAGATGGGGTGGGATCCCCGGGGCAGTTGTAGTATATGGATATTGCAGAACAGTCTACGGAGGGAGCAGGATCAGGGGCTGCAATAACAGTCACACACAGGGTTGATGTTTCTGTACCTTTTACTGATGATTCGGGTACATTCTCTGATGGTACGGGTTCAGGTGGTCTGGTAACAGTTCAGGATCTCCACACCCGGCGAGTTATGAGGCCTCCCTGCTGCGCTGTGTGTGTTTTGGTCCTAGGCTGTCTGAAGCTGGGCCCTGACCCTCTCTTACAGTCCTCACTTGTATGGCAAGCGGTGAGAGCTCTGCTGCGGGCACCGCTGTATCCACTGCGGTCCCTGGCTCTGCCAAGTGGCTGTGCCCAAGTGCTGCTGTGGCCAGGAGACTTGGAGTCTTCCTGGCCTCCATTCTTTACTGTTGGGCTGTTAGATCCCTTGCAGTCATGGACTCCGGTATCCGGTTTCAAGCGCTGTTCCTTCGGGGTGAACCGGTATGGCTCTACTCCCCCTGCTGCTACTACTCCTTGCCTCCGACCCTCACTCTAGGGTCCCTCACGCAGGTTAGTAGCGCTCACTTGTATGGGCTTAGCACAGCTCCGTCACCAGGATGTCTTCACAGTCCTCCCTGGAACTGCACTAACTAACTCCGCCTCCAAGCCTGAATTTATAGTAGACCTCACCTGAACTCAGCTTATAGAGCTCCCCCTTCAGGCCTGGAGTGGAAAGGTGTTGTGTGTGGGCTTACCTGATGTGGAGAGCCTTCTCTGTCCCAGGTGTATCTGTGGAAACCGAACCCTGGGGTGCCACATAGGCAGTATGTCTCACAAACGCTGTTCATGCAGCCCATCCATACTGCTAGATGGAAGTTGCTATCTTTAGGATATCTGCGCACAGGAGAACAGTGATGCAGATTTTTGGAGACAAAAATCTGCAACGTTCAGACAAAAATTCGCACCAAAAAATATAACATGCACGCAATGCGTTTTTTGGTGTGGATTTGGTGCCGGAAGGTGCAGATTTTTGTCCTGTTTGTGTCATTTCATGTGAGCGACATCTCAGAAACAGGGCTTGTGCCCTATGTTATAGTGTGTGAATGTGATTAACATTTATTGGGAGCATGTATATATTTTGTCGGGACCTGATGAGGGGCTGCATGATTGCTTTTTGAAGTCCCGTCAGCTTTTGCAGCCAGTGCAGCGACTTCTCTGCATCTTCTACGGAATTTGCGTAGGTGACTGGGCTACGCATATTCTGAAAGTTCTCTATGCACTCAACTGTCAAAAGCGGTGTAGAAGCGCAATCTACGCCACTTATGACAGTTCAGTGCGTAGCGAACTTTCAGAATAGGCGTAGCTCACGCACCTATGCATATTGCGTAGAAGATGCAGAGAAGTCCCTGCACTGGCAGCAAAAGCTGTCGGGACTTCAAACTGTTTATAATAAAGTAGTAGTTTTTAAACAATCATGCAGCCCCTCACCAGGTCCCCACATATTTTATACATGTTCTCAATAAATTCACATTCACACACATTAACATAGGGCACAAGCCCTGTTTCTGAGGCGGGGGTCTCACCGTGGGCAAGGTAGAGATGGAGAATTGGTGTATTTAAAACCCACAGCAAGATTTGACATGCTGCAGATTCTCCCAAACTAAAATACGCAGCATAAAAAGGACACCTTCAAAGAAACAAAACCCTTTGCCATTGCTGTGAAAACATGCTGCTGCAGATTTGCTGCAGATCTGCTGCTTATAAGCACCAAATGTGCAGCAAAATACATATCGTGTGAACAGACCCTTGGAATCCTGACAGAGTGCACTAGATAAAGCCTACCTTTTTGCTAAATAAAGGTATTTAGAAAATTGTTTAACATTTAAAAGTATTTTATTTATTGTATCACATTTCTCAAAGATCCTTTTTAAAGAGTACTTATAAATCAACAGCACAGTACATGTGAAATTAAAAAAAAACTTTATGATATATGTTATTATAGTAATCTGCTTCTTCTCTTCCTGGTGTGATCTTTTATTCTCAAAATTCTCACTTAATAAGTAAAATCTGTCTTTAGTGAACATCTACGGTAATAGCTGAGATAAGGGTTGGCAGTTGGAGCTCATAAGGTTCTACTGAGAACTGTATCTGTAGTTTCAGGACAACGTCCAATAAAATGATTGTGTCTGCCTCTGGCTCCTACTTTCTTCCCTCTCCATAGATTTTTGTGAACACCAACTGTTTTTTCCTATCTTAATAATGGGAAGACCTGTTGTCACTGAATACAGATTTTACCCATAAGGTGAGAGTGAATGAACAGTTGAGGAAGAAACAGATGCAGATTTCTCTGATAGGATATATTGCAAAATTTATTCTTTTCATGTCTATATAGATTTATTACATAAAACTTTAAAAGACTGTTACCTTTTAACTTACTATAATGATATAAAATGTTATAATGGTAATGCAAACTGTGAGACAGTGCGGGGGATCATATGCGAGGGGCGCTATGTCTCCCCCAGAATGCGCACTGTCACGTATTGAGCCCGGTATAGGGTGTGTGAGAAAGGGACGGTCCGCTCCCTCCGCTCCGCTTGCAAGGTCCCGGAAGTAGACACGGAGTTAAAAGCCTGGTCAGGAGGCAGGGCGGGGTTCCCTGTACACAGAATTGTGCCTTAGCTGCAGGAGCAGCAGAGATATACACAGGAGAGGTCTAGAGTTCCAGAGGACCGTGTGCTAGACTAACACGGCCTAGCCCAGGAGGGCTGGGAGCTCGGCGTGACCTATAACGGAGGCCTTTGGCCTGAAGGACCCGGGGTACGTTATATGAACTGTGTCTTGTGTACCCGGCTGCGACCCGGATTCCGGCTGACTGTGCCATCGCTGTGTGTACCAGCAATAAACACCGGGTCTTGTTTGAACCACTACCGGGCTCTACGTTTTCCTGACTTGCAATCCAGGCGCTGCCCCACATATGGTGGAGAATGCGGGCAAGCAGGCCGGCCCGGTGAAAGTGACTGTTTCATGAGGCCAATGAGCGGCGCCTAAAGTGAGAGGAGCAGCCGTCAGAATAGCCGCCAGTCTTGCGGGGTGCCCGGCACTGTATGTCCATACGTAAGCCAGCCACGCTACAGTTCAGGCCTGCCGCTGATATGGAGGAAATCCTAAGGCAGCTGGTACTTACCCAGCAGCGGCAGCAAGAGCAGCAGGAGCAACAGCAGAAGATGAATGAACTGCTCCTGCAGCACATCGTGGCCCTACGAGACCCGCCAGCAGTGCCTTCCCCGGAACGGCGTGAGGCCCGGGACCGGGTCCGGTCGGCCCTGCGGAAGCTGAGTCCGGAAGACGACGTAGAAGCCTTCCTCACCGTCTACGAGCGCACTGCAGAGCGAGAAGGCCTCCCGCCGGCTCAGTGGGCTGAAGTCGTCGCGCCATTCTTGATCGGCGACGCCCAGAAGGCCTACACCGACCTAAGTTGGGAGGATGCCCAGGACTACGCCAAACTCAAAGGTGAGATCCTTGCGAGACTGGGGGTCAATACTTATGTCCGAGCCCAACGGGTGTTTTCCTGGTCCTATGTGGAGTCCAAGCCGGCTCGCTCCCAGGCGTATGATTTATTGCAGTTGGTGAAACGGTGGCTCCAGCCTGAGAGCTTAACTCCGGGACAGATGGTGGAAAGGGTGGTGGTCGACCGGCTGGTTCGGACTCTGCCGGTTGCGATACAGCGTTGGGTGGGGCAAGGGGACCCGGGTACCTTGGACCAGGTGGTTAGCTTGATAGAGCGATATACAGCCACCCAGGAGTTCATACGGGACTCTGCCCCACTGCGGCAGTTACGCCGGCCTCCGGAGCCGGGTAGAGGTATTCGTTCATCTACAGGGGACTCTCCTAAAAACGTACCCGCTGAGAGGATACCCCAGAATGGGGCTGGCAGGAAACCAGGCTCCCCGAGAAGGAGCTTCCGACCCGGCGCTGCCACCGCTACGTGGTGCTGGCGGTGCAAAGGAGCGGGACATGTGGCTGCCTACTGCCCACTAACAGTGGAACCCATGGACTGCGGGTTCACATGCCGGCTCTCGATGTATGCCAGCCCCGTGTTCACCGCAGAAGGAGTGGTTCCCCTAACGGCACCACATCTGTGCCCGGTGCTCGTTAATGGACACAGAGCAGATGCTCTCTTGGACTCTGGCAGTTTGGTGACGCTGGTTCGTGCGTCCTTAATCCCCGGGTTGCAACTCCCTGGGGGATTGGTAGGGGTCCGGTGTATTCACGGGGACCTACGCGAGTATCCGACCACGGAAGTGACTCTATCCACTCCCTGTGGAGAGGTGACTCACGTGGTCGGAGTGGTAAAATCTCTACCCTACGGGACGGTGCTGGGAAGAGACTTACCGTTGTTTTGGTCCTTATGGGGAAGGAGGAGTAACCCTTCTCTGAGGCCAGGGAATCCGGGTGCTGAGCCCGACGACCCTGAGACCGGGACACCTGCCGTAGGGGTCGCCAACATAGGGCTAGAGTGTCACCCCGATAGGTTCCCGCTAGACGTATTGGCAGGGGAGGTCGAGGAGACCCCACCGCTTCCAGAGTTGGAAGTATCCCGGGGAGCGTTTGGGACAGCCCAGCTACAGGATCCCACACTGACCCGGGCCCGAGAAAGGGTAACCGAAATAAACGGGGTAGCTCAGCATCCGGGGGCAGAGAACGTATTTCCACGCATGGTGCTTAACCAAGAGTTACTCTATAGGGTGGACAAAATCCGGGATGAGGTCGTGGACCAACTGGTAGTACCGCAGCCACACCGCCGGGCGGTCCTAGAGATGGCCCACTCCCACCTGCTAGGGGCCACCTTGGGGCTAAAAAAACGCAAGAACGCATCTTGCGGAGGTTCTTCTGGCCGGGCGTGTATGCGGATGTCCAGAGGTACTGTGACTCTTGCCCGGAATGTCAGCTGACCACACCCATTGCCACCTTCCGTAGTCCATTGGTACCTCTACCAGTTATAGAGGAACCTTTTGAACGGATCGCAATGGATTTGGTGGGGCCTATAGTGAAATCAGCCCGAGGCCACCAACACATACTCGTGGTTGTCGACTACGCCACCCGGTACCCGGAGGCGATTCCGTTACGGCACCCCACGGCGAAACTGATTGCCCGGGAGCTGTTTGCCATGTTCTGTCGCCTAGGACTACCTAAGGAAATCCTCACAGATCAGGGGACTCCTTTTATGTCCAAAGTGACCCGGGAACTGTGTAAATTGCTCAACATAAAACAGCTGCGCACCTCGGTGTATCATCCCCAGACAGACGGGTTAGTTGAGCGGTTTAACAAAACCCTGAAGTCCATGCTAAAAAAAGTGGTAGCAAAGGACGGAAAGGATTGGGACATGTTATTGCCCTATCTAATGTTCGCCATCCGGGAGGTACCACAGTCGTCTACGGGGTTTTCCCCCTTTGAACTGTTGTACGGCCAGCATCCTATTGGATGTTGCCAAAGAGACGTGGGAACAGGAACCCACTCCCTATAGGAGCGTGATCGACCACGTGGCGAAAATGCAGGACCGGATCACAGCGGTCCGGCCGATTGTAAAAGAGCACCTCATGGATGCCCAAGGTGCTCAAAGCCGCAGGTATAATACACGGGCCACCGTTAGGACCTTTGAGGTGGGGACCGGGTATTGGTCTTAGTGCCCACCACGGAAAGCAAATTATTGGCCAAATGGCAAGGGCCCTATGAAATCCGGGAAAAAGTAGGGGAGGTCAATTACAAGGTATACCAGCCCGGGAAAAGGAAACCCGTGCACCTATACCACGTAAATTTGCTTAAAGCGTGGAAAGACCGGGAGTGCCTGATCACGGAGGCATCCGATGTACCCGGGGACCCTTCCCCTTCGGCCCCAAGGGATGCCGAAGGGGTACGAATAAGCGACACCCTCACTAAGGCCCAACGACGGAGGCTCGAAAGTTGGTACAGCAGAATCCCGATGTGTTCTCTGACCTGCCCGGGCGCACTTCGGTCATTCAGCATGACATTGTCACTGAGCCCCGGTAAAAGTGCGAGTGAAACCGTACCGGGTACCCGAGGCCAGACGGCAAGCCATCGCGGCCGAAGTTAAACACATGCTTAAGCTAGGGGGGATAGAAAAATCCCGGAGCGAATGGGCTAGTCCCATCGTGCTCATTCCAAAGCCGGACGGATCGTTGCGTTTCTGCAACGATTTCCGGAAGCTGAACGAGGTGTCCAAGTTTGATTTATATCCCATGCCCCGGGTGGACGAGCTGATTGAAAGACTGGGGCAAGCCCAGTACTTCACAACGCTCGATCTGACAAAAGGTTACTGGCAGGTGCCGCTAACAAAGGCGGCCAAGGAAAAAACCGCCTTTGTTACTCCGGAAGGTCTCTATCACTACGTCGTGTTGCCGTTTGGGTTGCATGGAGCCCCGGCCACATTCCAGCGGCTCTTGGACATAGTGTTAGAACCTCATCGGAAGTACGCGTCCGCCTACCTAGATGACATTATCATCTTTAGTCCAGATTGGCATACCCACTTATCCCAGGTTCAGGCCGTGGTGGATTCTCTCAGGACAGCGGGCCTGACGGCAAATCCAAAAAAATGTGCCATGGGGCTCGAGGAGGCCCGGTACCTGGGGTATGTGATTGGGCGAGGGGTTATCAAACCCCAAATAAACAAAATCGAGGCCATTCAAAATTGGCCCCGACCGGTGTCTACCAAACAGGTGAGGGCGTTCCTCGGCATAGTTGGGTACTACCGACGCTTCATACCCAACTTTGCTGGGCGAACGGCGGCCCTGTCCGACCTGTTAAAAGGGAAGAAAACAGCGTTGGTGCGTTGGAATCCCCAAGCAGAGGCAGCCTTTCAGTCCATGAAGTTGGCCTTGTGCGGACAGCCCGTCCTCATCAGTCCTGACTTCAAACGCGCCTTCGTTGTACAAACAGACGCCTCGGAGGTGGGGCTGGGGGCTGTGCTGTCGCAGGAAGTGGACGGAATCGAGCATCCGGTCACTTACTTGAGCCGGAAATTGTCCCCGGCGGAAAAGAATTATAGCGTAGTGGAGAAGGAGTGCTTGGCCGTTAAATGGGCCTTGGAGTCCCTACGTTATTATTTGCTCGGGCGACAGTTCCGGTTAGTTACGGATCACGCTCCCTTGGTCTGGATGCGAAATGCCAAGGAACGGAACGCTCGGGTCACCCGGTGGTTCCTGTCCCTCCAAAACTTCAATTTTACGGTGGAGCATCGGGCTGGCAAGTTGCAGGGTAATGCGGATGCCCTGTCCCGGGCACCCTGTTTGATGGCTGGGGTTCAACCCCACAAGTTTGAACCGAGGGGGGGGGTGTGTGAGACAGTGCGGGGGATCATATGCGAGGGGCGCTATGTCTCCCCCAGAATGCGCACTGTCACGTATTGAGCCCGGTATAGGGTGTGTGAGAAAGGGACGGTCCGCTCCCTCCGCTCCGCTTGCAAGGTCCCGGAAGTAGACACGGAGTTAAAAGCCTGGTCAGGAGGCAGGGCGGGGTTCCCTGTACACAAAATTGTGCCTTAGCTGCAGGAGCAGCAGAGATATACACAGGAGAGGTCTAGAGTTCCAGAGGACCGTGTGCTAGACTAACACGGCCTAGCCCAGGAGGGCTGGGAGCTCGGCGTGACCTATAACGAGGCCTTTGGCCTGAAGGACCCGGGGTACGTTATATGAACTGTGTCTTGTGTACCCGGCTGCGACCCGGATTCCGGCTGACTGTGCCATCGCTGTGTGTACCAGCAATAAACACCGGGTCTTGTTTGAACCACTACCGGGCTCTACGTGTTTCCTGACTTGCAATCCAGGCGCTGCCCCACAAAACCTTGCAACATTTTGTAATAAAACTATAGGTCTTGTCTATACTTTTTTTGTTCAAATGTACAAAACCGTGAATTTTCACCCATAGAGGCATTGCAAGTTACAGTCACATACAAATATATGTTAGCATATGAGCTGATAATTTGTATACATATGTATGCCATTGATTGTATGAGCATGGTTGTGCAATGAGGAGGTTAGAAAATTGTAACATGGGGCAAAAAGCTTTATCTCCCTGTGACAATAACCTGTAATTGTGATGTGGCACCAATTGGGTTATCACGACTACTAATGGAAGTAATCGTGTGACACCCAGGGTTGCCGACTTTTTTTCTGGACAACTTATTTAAAATCATGGACAGCCAATGTTCACTTTGGAAAACCATATTAAATTATTAGGTATATACACTGAAGAAAATATATATGCAACATTTTGCGTTTTCCCCCATTTTTCATAAGCTGAACTCAAATATCTAAGACTTTTTTCTATGTACACAAATGGCCTTTTTCTCTCAAATATTGTTCACAAATTTGTCTAAATCTGTGTTAGGCTAGGGTCACATTTGCGGTTAGAATTGCAGATCCTGATCCGGTTTTGAGCATTAAAAATGCTCAAAACCGGATCCGGATCTGCAGTCATAGGCTGCAATACAAAAACCGGATTGCACTATTTGCAGCAGTTGCAAAACCGGATCCGTTTTTTGTAAAATGGGCGCCTATGGGACTGGATCCTGTTCTTCTTGCGGTACTGGATCTGGTTACGGATTCAGTTTTTAAAATTGCAAAAATACTAATTCCAAAATTGGATGCATTAATGCATCCAGCAACCGAATGAGCATTGCATTTACACCAATTTTAAGAAGTATGAAGGCACAGTCCAAAACCGCATCCGGCAATGGATGCGGTTTCCGGATTGTGCCCTCTAAGTGTGACCCTAGCCTTAGGCCGGCTTCACACTGCGACGTGATCCGGTCCGGGGCTGTCCGGGATGACCCAGACAGCCGCGGACCGGATCAACACACAGGACTGGGGGGCTAATATGCCCTCCGGTCCGGTGTGCAGGTCACGCAGCTGCAGCCGCTGACAGGTCAGGACCGCGGCGCCCGCGGTCCTGACTCATCAGCAGCAGGAACTGCGTGCCCTGCACACCGGACCGGAGGGCATATTAGCCCCCCAGTCCTGTGTGCTGATCCAGTCTGTGGCTGTTTGGTCATCCTGGACAGCCTCGGACCGGATCACGCCGCAGTGTGAAACCTGCCTTAGTGAGTACTTCTCATTTGCCTATATAATCCATCCACCTCACAGGTGTGGCAGATCAATATGCTGATTAGACAGCATGATAATTGCACAGGTGTGCCTTTGGCTGGAAACAATAAAAGGCCACTCTAAAATGTTCAGCTTTACAGCATTTGGGGGCTGATGGGGTCAGAAAATCATCTCCGATTTGACCATCACTTGGCTCATGCAATGTGACACATCTCCATCAAATAATGAACAGGTTGTTGGCTGTGTCTTGCGGAATATTGGTCTACCACTCTTCAATGGCTGTACAAAATTGCTGAAGATTGGCAGGAACGCGAACATGCTGTTGTATGTGCTGATCCAGAGCATCCCAAACACATTCAATGGGTGAGATGTCCAGTGAGTATGCTGGCCATGCAAGAACTGGGATGTTTTCAGCTTCCAGAAATTGTGTACAGAAACTTGCAACATGGAGCCATGCATTATCATACTGCAATATGAGGTAATGGGACAGGATGAATGGCACAACAATGACCCACAGGATCTCGTCACAGTGTCTCTGTGCATTTAAAGTGGCATAAATAAAATGCTCTTCTGTTCATTGTTTATAACATATGCCTGCCAATACCAAAAACCCACTGCCACTATGGGCCTCTTGACTCACAACGTTGACATTAGCAAACTGCTTCACTTTGCTTCAAAAATATGTACGCCAAAAATAATTTTTACCGACAAAGCAAAAAAGTGCCCTTTTCTAACAAACAGCCCTGGAATTTTTGGATGGTTGTAACACCTTATGTACCAACAGAAAGAAAATTATCTATAAACTAACCCAAGCAGATTTGTAAGGCAAGAGGTTCCATGGACCTCCAAACACAACAATATACATATATGATTCATGACAAAAATGTAGGCATC
Organism: Allobates femoralis; assembly: GCA_033576535.1. Lineage (NCBI taxonomy): Eukaryota > Metazoa > Chordata > Amphibia > Anura > Aromobatidae > Allobates > Allobates femoralis. Next base: position 236,471,624 of record JARQOC010000002.1, read on the forward strand.
TTCTGGTACATAATGAAAGGCAAAAATATATTAAGACTTTGTGCATAGGACATTAAGGCATAAAAATCTATTAATAATAGCTAAAATAACTTATCTAACTGGCCTCTATAGACAGAACTGCTGTGTTTCGGCAGCCTGTGAGAACGTCTGTCCGGTGCTAGGGACAGATGAGTGCCAGGTGTCACATCCCACTGATCCGGAATTGATAGCCTACCCTAAGAATAAGCCATTAATAAAAGAAGTTGTAGGCAACCCCTTTAACATCAAATTCATTAACACTGATGGTACCTTCACACGCCTGCAATATCGGCTGGCGATATGAGGCGATCTAACGTGCGCGTGCACGCCTACGGGAAATCCTAGGCAACGCTGTTTCCATCACTATCGCCCGTTCACACGCCACAACACGGAAATATCACCTTTATGATTGAGGCTGATTTCAGAGCAGTACTCAGGAACCAGGCGAGAGGCGATTTATCGCCGCGAAATTCCCCAATCACACGCCACAACTGTGAGGCAATTTCACAGTGATTGCCT
>JARQOC010000002.1:236472260-236487466 GCA_033576535.1 Allobates femoralis
ATGACTGGAATATTTCCCTATGATTCTGATATTGTTTTTTTTTTCAACACATTTTATCATGGTTGATGAAGGAAGAAGGGTCTCATCACAAGTGCCTCCGATGGGAAATATTAATGAACAGAACATTGTTTTTAGCTTATTTGACAATAAGGCACATGTGGCAGAAGCAGGAGTTGAAAGCATGTTTAAAAAGAAGAAAAGGGGTTTGTATGGGAAGGGATAGACGTGATAACGAGTTGCATAAAATAACGTTTTGTGTGACTTTAGGTTGGGATGCTGTCATCTGGAGGGCTTAAATACTGTTGCGAAATCCAGTCCTTGTTAAATTTTATCAGAGTCAGCCTGTCTGCATTCTCTGTAGTCAGCCATGTGCGTGTATCTATGATGATTGCCCCACTGAAAACACGCTCTGACATCACACTAGCAGCAGGGCAGGCCAGCTCCTCCAAGGCATATAAGGAGAGGTCTGGCCAACTATGCAGCTTGGATACCCTGTAATTAAACGGAACAGAAGAGTCAGGAAGGATGCAGGTATGGTCACTTAGATAGTCGTTGACCATCTTGTTCAACCTCTCCCTCCTTGACATTGTTACCGGCCCAGCTAGCCCTTGATGATGAGCCAGTTTATTGAAAATGGCTCAGTTTGTGGACATTTTACCACCACCTGGTACCTCTGCTAGCAGCGGTGTCTGAAGGTGATGTTGCCATCAAATGATCGACAACAGTCCTCTTGAGGATTCAATTGTGAAACTCCTTGGTGACTGAAACAGTAGCAAAGGAAATTTGTCCTTGTACCATTGGTCTAGAAAGGTGGCCAACCAGTATAGGTTGCTATTGAAAATGTGGATCACGCAAGGGTCTTGGCACAGACAGTTAGATATGAAGTGTATAATGTGTGCCAAGCTGCAAAGAGGCAAGTGTTCTGTGTCCCCAGAAGGAGGAACAATACCCATGCTCTCCTCACACTGATTCTCCTCTTCCACCTCCTCCTCTCCAGCCCACTCATGCTGGACAGACATGAGACTGAGGTTGGGAGTCCCCTCTGTAACATGAGGGGTCCCTTCGGTACCACTGAAAAAGAAGTCCTTTCCCTACTCGTCTTCCGCATCATCTTCATCCCCCAATCTTGCCTGATGAGATTGGCTGGGCTGTGTAGGATCACCCATTGTGTATTCTTGCTCCATACCCAGCTGCTGGGCACTCAAAGATTCCATTTTTAGATTATGCAGCGATTCTTTCAGCAGACATAGCATAGGCATGGTAACACTAATAATAGCCTGATCACCGCTCACAAGCTTGATGCAGTACTCAAAGTTATCAAGCACCTCACAAATGTCAGCCACCATCCATACCCACTCAACAGTTGTTATGTGTCTTGGCTGAGTCTCAGTGTGACGGGCATGTTTAAGCTGGTATTCAGCAAGTGCTCTCTGCTGCTCACTTGTCCTTGCCAATATATGATATGTTGAGTTCCACTACATTGGCAGGTAGCTAATGAGTTGGTGGTTTGGCAAATTAAATTGCTTTTGAAGTGCTGCAAGATTGGCAACAGCAGTTGAGGAATGGCAGAAATGGGCACAAATATGGCGCACCTTCTCAAGTAGGTATGGCAAGCCAGGGTATGTGTTTATAAATTTCTGCACCACTAGGTTCAGCACGTGAGCCATGCATGGCACGTATACCAGCTTCCCGAGCTTTAAAGCCGCCATCAGGTTATGCCCATTATCGCAGACAACCAGACCAGTTTGGAGTTGCAATGGGGAGAGACACTGATCGGTCTATTGTTTTATTCCTTGCCACAGCTCTGCTGCAGTGTGTGGTGTTTCACCTAAGCAGATGAGCTTCAGCAGAGCATGTTGCCACTTTGCCGATGCGCTGCTGCATAGCTCCCAACTTGGGAGTTATGTGGAGGGTAATTCAGCATCAGGATGACGAGGCTGAGGAGGAGGAAGAGGGGAGACAGGATGTATATGATGAGGCGCAAACCCTGATTGAGGTTGGGCCCGCTATTCGTGGCGTGGGTAGGATATATGATGGTCCAGTTTCAGACTTTGTCCCACCCTCTACCAGGTTGAGCCAGTGTGCCGTGACAGAGATGTATCATCCCTGTCCACAAGAATTGTTCACGTGTCTGTAGTAAGGTGGACCTTCCCAGTTACCACGTTGGTGAGAGCACACTTTAGATTGTTTAAGACGTGCTGGTGTAACACGGGGACGGTACACCGGGAAAAATAGTGCCGGCTGGGAACCGAGTATCGTGGGGCAGCCACAGCCAACAGATCACAGAAAGACTGTGTCTCCACAAACCTATACAGCAACATCTCCACGGCTAGCAACTTGGCAATGTGCGCATTCATTATTTGTGCTTGTGGGTGCGTGGCATGGCCTCCTTTCATAGATCTGGGGCATGGAAAACTGGACGCTTGGCTGGGACAAACAAGTGGATGAGCTTGTTGTGTCTTGTGTCTGTGCAACCGCACCTTGTGAGCAAGAGGTTTGATCACCTGCTTCCTGCCCAGCAGATTGGGAAGGACAGATCACACCACAGACACCAATTTGGTACCCTGTTGTAGGCTACCATGTGTTTCCGCATACTGGTGGTGCTTTGGTTGCCTTTGCCCTGGCCTCTGCTCAGCTTCATATGGCAGATGCTACAAATGACAACATTTGGTTCAGAAGGACTATCTGAAAATAAATTCCAGACAGCAGCTGAATGCACCCTTGCCTTCACTTAGGGCACACCTTCTTCCCCTGTGCTGCTGGGCTAGCTATGCGTGCCAACAGTCCAGGTCGGATCGGTGGTCTCATCATCGACCACCTCGTCGTCCATGTCATCCTCCTTCCATGTTGATATTGTCGGCTGGCCAGATGGCAACTGGGTGTCATCACCATCAGCCTCCACCTCTTCACCCGGTAAATCACGTGGATGAAAATATTTGGCCATGAACAGACGATACCTCCTCACGTTCCTCTTCAATGTTGCATGGTGAGAGAGGCCAGAAGCAATGAAAGGATATAAACCAAACAGATCCTCAGAGTGGCCAAGGTTGGGGTGAAATGTTTCCTGTGACTCCTGATGGGGTGATGAAATAGGAACAGGTTGAGAATAGGATAACCCAGTGTTCTGTGTATGGATAGGGGACTGTGTGTTCGTAGATGATTGGGTGCTGCAAAACAATTTTGTTGAGGCCTTATCAGCCATCCAAGACAGTATTTGCTCTTGTTGTTCTGGCTTCCAGACCCATTTACGTTCCAGACCGGGAAATTTCGCCAGGAACAGATATGCAACAACTTTCTTCCATCTCCCAGACTCTGTGCCTTGTTGGGCACCACTGACAACCCCACGCTTACGTCCATGTCCCTGTCCCTTCACAACAGCCTTTTAAGGAATTAGTTTTTTTCTGCAGATGTGTAGATGCAGATATTGGGGAACAAGCAGCAGTTAGTGCTTTGTGGAAGGTAGCACTACAGCCTAGTACTACTTTGTGTTTTACAAACAGCACCACAGCGGCACAAAAAAATTGCGCTCAGATTTAAGGCGAGATTACGAGCGCCAGTCACCACACAAGGCAGCGGTGCTGCCTGCGTGTCAGTTGTGCACAAGAGCTTTTGGGTTTTAAGGGGGAGTCACACGCGTCAATATCGCCTGCACGATCTCGGCTGCACGTGACGTTGCAGCGATATTTACGCGTGTGACATACTGAATCAACCAGCGATAAATCGCTGGTTGATGATCACCAGGTTTTAGAACCTGCTCTAAAACCTGGCGTTTGTCGCCCGGTGGACACGCAGCATCGCTGCGTGTGACACCGGGAGTAGCGATATTCCAGCTCCCAGCGCCTCTCACAAGCGCTGGGAGCTGGTATCCAAGGTAAACTGCGGGTATCTAGGCAGCGCGCGCTGCCTAGATACCCGACGTGTACCTTAGTTACCAGCCTCCTACGCTCACCGGCTGGTATCTAAGGTACACAGCGGGTAACTAGGGTCCCTAGTTACCCGCTGTGTACCTTAGATACCAGCCGGTGAGCGGAGGAGGCTGGTAACTAAGGTACACATCGGGTATCTAGGCAGCGCGCGCTGCCTAGATACCCGCAGTTTACCTTGGAGACCAGCCTGCTCCCGCTTCCAGCAGGCTGGCAGCGGGAGCAAGACGTCGTGGAAACGATATTTAAATCGTTTCCATGATGTCTCTGGTCAATTGATCGCTGGTGAGTCTGCCTGTGTGACAGCTCACCAGCGATCAGCCGTCAATGTCGTCAGCAATCATCTCACTGACGACATTGACGCGTGTGACTCCCCCTTTACAGAGGATTTATGGACAATTTGCACGAGCACAACTCTCCCTTGCAGCTGCTCACACTCTCCCAACAATAGCTGTGTCCTGCATGCAATGTGCAGAAAATGGCAGCTGCAGGGCTTATATAGAGCCTATGAGTTATAGACTATGACTCATGGATGACGCTGGGCAGCCAGCCAATCATAAAAATGCCACAACCAAGAAGGCTTTGGCATTACTGTGATTGGTTAATGCTGGGCAGGAGATCCAAATATTGCGAGGCGAATAGTGAAATGCTCACTATGTTCGGAGTACCGCGAGTACCACATTACTTGCTGAGTACCGAATACTTGCAATTATACTCGCTCTTCCCTAGTTGACATTTTTTTTGTTTGTTTGTTGTTTGTTTTTTTTTAATTATTTCAAGAAATAAAACAAAAAAAGGACTCTGCTGTATTTTGGTTACCAGCCAGGTACAACTAAGCAGCTGGGGGTGGGTGGCAGCCTGTAGTCGCCTAGTTGTACCTGGCTGGAAACTAAATATACAGTGAAGTCTTCGTTTTTCAAACTATTTCAAGAATTTAAAAAAAAGGACTCTGCTGTATTTTGATTACCAGCCAGGTAAAACTAGGCAGCTAGGAGTGGGTAGCAACCTGTACCTACCTGTCAAATGGCGCTCCTTCCCTTCCGAGCCCTGCCGTGCGCCCAAACAGTGGTTTTCCACAACACATGAGGTATCGGTGTACTCAGGAGAAATTGCCCAACAAATTTCAGGATGCATTTTATCCTGTTGCCCATGTGAAAATGAAAAAAATGAGGCTACAATAACATTTTTGTTGGAAAAATTAAAATGTCCATTTTTTCCTTCCACTTTGCTTTAGTTCCTGTGACACACCTGAAGGGTTAATAATCTTCTTGAATGTACTTTTGAGTAGCTTGAGGGGTGCTGTTTTTGGAATGATGTCACTTTTAGTGTTTTCTGTCATGTACACCCCACAAAGGGACTTGAAATGTGATGTGGTCACTGGTCACTAAAAAAAAGGTTTTGTAAATTTTGCTGGAAAAATGATAAATTGCTGATCAACTTTGAACCCTTATAACTTCCTACCCAAAAAAATTTTTTTTTACAAAATTGTGCTGATGTGAAGTAGACATATGGGAAATGTTATTTATTAACTATTTTGTGTCACATAACTCTGGTTTAACAGAATAAAAATTCAAATTTAAAAAATTGCAAAATGTTTAACATTTTTGCCAAATTTTTGTTTTTTCACTAATAAAACACAAAAATTATTGACCTAAATTTACTACTAACATGAAGCCCAATATTTCACAAAAAAATAATCTCAGAATCGCTAAGATAGGTTGAAGCGTTCCAGAGTTATAACCTCATAAAGGGACACTTTTCAGAATTACAAAAAACGGTCTGGTCATTAAGGTGGAAATTTGCTCCGTCACTAAGGGGTTTGCGGAGCCCACTGGGACGGGGTACTTGGTACCGGACCGGGTTGCTGCTGGGGATGTCACGGAGGTCCTGGTCCAGACCGTGTCCCGGGTTCTCACAAGTAAAAGGGAATATTTACAAGGGATATAAAGTTTGTCGTGACGCCACCCACGGGTTGTGGTCAATGATGGGACCACCACTGCAGCGCTTCTCTGCCAGGAGGATGGATGGATGGGCTGCAGCCAGATGGATGAGCCCGCCACGGGTTGGGCTGCTCCTGACAGGATAAAAGGTAATTTTAAACAGTTCAGGGTACTTGGAATCAAACACGGACACACAGGCAGGGTTCACCGGGTTTACTTGTCAGCTCTTCCAAACAGTTTACAGCAGTTCTCAGTACAGTTCTTCAACACAAGTTACAGTCACTTTACTCCGGTTTTGCTGAACCCACTGCAGCCAAGTTGCCACTCTGAGACCTCTCACTCCTTCTAGTGTCCTTTCAGGCTGTTCTCTCTCTTTAAGTGTTTCTCCGGGTTGTATGGCGGCAGCTCGGACCCTTGGGGTCCTCGTGGTTGCTGCTGTGCCTTTCACCCTTGTTGTGGGAACTCCAACTTGGAATTGGGGCTCCCCGTCGGTGAATCTGGGGATACCGGGTGAATCTTCGGTCCCCTTCAGAGCCGACTCTCTGCTGTGTGCCTAGCCTGCAATAGCCCTCTCCTGCAAGGCACTACCAGGCTCTTTCTAACCCGTGTGACTCCAGCTTCAATAGGGAAGACTACTCCGCCTGTAGTTGGTCGGTGCTGCCAAGTTCCTCGGACCCTGTGCTGCTGGTCCGGTCTCTGTCCTCACACTCCCCTGGGATGCCGGCTATGGACGAGCCTTCTCTCCATGGTTTCTCTGACTCTGTGGATTCTGCATCTCCATGTAGCCCAATCCCACCGGGACGTGTGTCTCTGTCTTTCAGGTGTCTGTGCTGCTCAGCCTACCGCGGCCTACTCACTCCTTCCTCCTCTTCTTCTTCTATATGTACCTTCTGTCACCTGACCTACATGCTTTCCCACTCACTGTCCTCTAAACCCATCACCCCTTGCCCACCTAGAGTTCCGGGCTCCGGGTTGGGTGCTGCCTCCTAGTGGTGTGTGGTGTTCTGTGAGGGTGTTTAGTGTATAAACTGTCTTACTTTCTGCCTGACTGCAGTTCCCTATGTGGCCTCCTGGTCGCAGGGGCGCCACAGGTTAATGTAACTTTATTATTTCATGGGTTATTTTCAAGTTTCTCTTTGTTTATGATGACATGTCACAGAGGTTAACATGTGAGGAGCGAATAGAAATTGTGTTGATGTCGGGTGAATGCAATACGGGGGTCATTGCAGCAGATTTCAATGCAAGACACCCCACGAGACCACCCATCTCCTATGCTACAGTTAGCAAATTGCTTTCCAAATTTCGTGAAAAGGTTCAGTGTTGGATTTGCCAAAATGTGGATGCAATGAAACTGTCACTAATGAAGAAACATTAGTGGCTGTCCTAGCTTCATTCAACAAGAGCCCACAGCTCAGCACTCACCGCATGTTGAACATCCCTTTGGCGGACATTAACTACTCATAAATGGCACCCATACAAATTCCAGCTGCTGCAGGATCTCAACGAGGATGACCCAAATTGGCGGAATAGGCAAAAAAAAAATTGAAACAGAACCCTCAGTTTACACAGAACATTGTTTTCAGTGATGGGGCAAACATTTTAGTGAATCGTGAAGTTAATTCACAAAACCACCGCTATTGGTCTGACACTAACTTACAGTGGATAGATCCCTCCAAGACTGAACACAGAAATTGATGGTATGGTGTGGTATATGGGGTACAAAGATAGGGGGGCCATTCTTGAATGAATGGAAACCTCAATGGAAGCCAATGGATATCTGAAATTGCTACTTGATGATGTGTTGCCCTCTTTATGCACTGAAGATGGCACGTTCCCTGAGTTTTTCCAACAAGATGGTGCACCACCACATTATGGGTGTCAGGTCCGAGCATTCCTACATGAACAGGTTCTTGGAAAGTGGATTGGTCATCATGGGCTAGTTGAATGGCCACCAGTGTCTCCCGATCTGACCCCCTTAGACTTTTATCTTTGAGGTCATCTGAAGGCAATTGTCTAATCTGTGAAGATACAAGATGTGCAGCATCTGAAACAACGGAAACTGGAAGCCTGTGCTAACATTTTGTCTGCGGTGTTGCTTTCAGTGTGTCAAGAGTGGGAGAAGAGGGTTGTAATGAGAATCCAAGCACTTTGAACACATTTTATAAGTGGTCATAAACTTGTAAATAACTCATGAAAGAATAAAGTTACATTGAAACCAAGCACACCATTGTTTTTCTTATGAAATTCTCAATGCGTTTGATGTCTCACATGACCATCTTCCCATTAAAAAAATAAAGCCCACCCTGTAGTTAATGGAAGTATCTGTCCATGCAAAGGGAATAGTAATTTTAAAATAATCAGTATAGTGCGCAGAGCATGATATTGGAAAAATAACTGATTTGGAGGTGTTGTAGTATGACATTTCACACAATTTGTTAACAATGTCAATTAGTGTGGGTAGGGACCTGGATAAACAGAATACTTGTTACCCCTCGGGGGTCTGCCGCCCGTGCCTGCGGCCTGCTGCCCTTATACCCTCTGCTGGAGCAACATTGCTCCTCTCACTCCTGGTACCACTGCTAGTACTCATGAAACGGTCTCCTACTCAGGTTCTGCTGGAGAGACTGCAGGGATCTGGCTCCTCCCTCCAGCCAATCACCAAGCCCCTGTGCCCGGCCAATCAGCCCTGCCCTGTCCTGATTTAAACCTCCTGTTTGCAATCAGTCGGGGCCAGGGCAACTTCTACCTTCCCCTTGGGGAAGTTGCCACTTCTGGTCTGTCAGGTCGCTCCTCGTTTGGTCTGTTACCTGATCTTTCCGTGTTACCTCCTCCAGATCTTGTTCCTGCCGGCTCCCGGTTGATCACCGTGTTCCTGGACGTCCTCCTGGTTCCCTCCAAGCTGATCGCTGGTTCTCGCCCGGCTCCGGATCCCCCGTGGTCCTGGATCTCCCTGGTTCTTGGATCTCTCTGTGTTTCTGGATCTCCCTGGTTCTTGGATCTCTCCGTGTTCCTGGATCTCCCTGGTTCCTGGATCTCTCCGTGTTCCTGGATCTCCCTGCGTTCCTAGTTCCCCGTGTTCCTGCTTTCCGTCTCTCGTTATATTCTCGATTCTGTTTTGTTACCACGTCGCCTGGGGTCGGTTGAACACTTGTGTCCGTTGCATTGGCCCCTTCGAGGCTGATCCCGGCGGTATCCCTGTACAGGGGTCAAGCGCTCCGGGGTCTCCCTCGCTGGGTCTCCAGTGTTGCGGCCTTGTGGCCCTCTCCAGGGGCGTGTGTTTCTGTGTTATAGTTCTGTTTAATAAACCCGTTGACTCTACGGTACGTGTCTGCCTCTCTATCACCCGGTGTCAGCATCCGCTTTACGCGGTCCAGTGGGTCCACGTGAGTAGTCCGTCCGTAGCACGTGACAGATTTTGCCCTGGCCATGGACTCCGCTGACGCCAGGTTTGATGTCAAAAGAGAGCTGACCGCACTCCACCAGAGTCACGACCGGGTTACGGCGCTTTTCCAGTCGTTAGAGGCCCGAGCGTCCTCTTCTCCCTGCACCCGCAGCAGCCGGAGAAGGACTCCCCGCCGGGCACCCACAGTCTTGGGGGCGCCCTCTACTGTTGATCCCACTCTCTTTTCTCAGGTGCTGAGTCTCCACCAGGAGTGGGACCTTCTGCGTGAGCTACAGACTCAGATGGCTTCCCAGGTGTCCTCTTTGGATGATTGGCTTGCCAGCCTACCGAACACGACAAGAGACCCAGGTACCGTCCCATCGTGTCTTGTTCCTGGACCGGCTCCTCCTCCGTGTTCCTGGGGAGTCTCCAGCCTTGATCCGGTGGGTGTCCTGCCGCTCGGGGTCCCTGATGTCGCCCTGCCTGTCGGTGCCCCAGATGACGTCCTGCCTGTCGGTGTCCCCGATGACGTCCTGCCTGTCGGTGTCCCTGATGACGTCCTGCCTGTCGGTGTCCCTGATGACGTCCTGCCTGTCGGTGTCCCAGATGACGTCCTGCCTGTCGGTGTCCCCGATGACGTCCTGCCTGTCGCTGTCCCTGATGACGGCCTGCCTGTCGGTGTTGGACGGGCTCCTCCTCCGTGTTCCTGGGGAGTCTCCAGCCTTGATCCGGTCGGTGTCCCTGATGACGTCCTGCCTGTCGGTGTCCCTGATGACGTCCTGCCTGTCGGAGTCCCTGATGACGTCCTGCCTGTCGGTGTCCCTGATGACGTCCTGCCTGTCGGTGTCCCTGATGACGTCCTGCCTGTCGGTGCCCCTGATGACGTCCTGCCTGCCGGTGTCCCTGATGGCGTCCCGCCGCCTGCCGGTGTCCCTGACGGCGTCCCGCCGCCTGCCGGTGTCCCTGACGGCGTCCTGCCGCCTGCCGGTGTCCCTACCGATATCCGGTTTCTCCTGTGCTCGTCCCATGACGCCCATGCCACTGCCCTCGAGACCCCTCTGCCCCGGACGGTGCCCCAGGACCAAGGAGGCGGAGGTCCTTACCCCGCGCCTGCTGCGCAGGTTCCCGCCCAGTTTCCGTCTAGGGAGGGGGGCGTAGAGGGGGGGGTACTGTTACCCCTCGGGGGTCTGCCGCCCGTGCCTGCGGCCTGCTGCCCTTATACCCTCTGCTGGAGCAACATTGCTCCTCTCACTCCTGGTACCACTGCTAGTACTCATGAAACGGTCTCCTACTCAGGTTCTGCTGGAGAGACTGCAGGGATCTGGCTCCTCCCTCCAGCCAATCACCAAGCCCCTGTGCCCGGCCAATCAGCCCTGCCCTGTCCTGATTTAAACCTCCTGTTTGCAATCAGTCGGGGCCAGGGCAACTTCTACCTTCCCCTTGGGGAAGTTGCCACTTCTGGTCTGTCAGGTCGCTCCTCGTTTGGTCTGTTACCTGATCTTTCCGTGTTACCTCCTCCAGATCTTGTTCCTGCCGGCTCCCGGTTGATCACCGTGTTCCTGGACGTCCTCCTGGTTCCCTCCAAGCTGATCGCTGGTTCTCGCCCGGCTCCGGATCCCCCGTGGTCCTGGATCTCCCTGGTTCTTGGATCTCTCTGTGTTTCTGGATCTCCCTGGTTCTTGGATCTCTCCGTGTTCCTGGATCTCCCTGGTTCCTGGATCTCTCCGTGTTCCTGGATCTCCCTGCGTTCCTAGTTCCCCGTGTTCCTGCTTTCCGTCTCTCGTTATATTCTCGATTCTGTTTTGTTACCACGTCGCCTGGGGTCGGTTGAACACTTGTGTCCGTTGCATTGGCCCCTTCGAGGCTGATCCCGGCGGTATCCCTGTACAGGGGTCAAGCGCTCCGGGGTCTCCCTCGCTGGGTCTCCAGTGTTGCGGCCTTGTGGCCCTCTCCAGGGGCGTGTGTTTCTGTGTTATAGTTCTGTTTAATAAACCCGTTGACTCTACGGTACGTGTCTGCCTCTCTATCACCCGGTGTCAGCATCCGCTTTACGCGGTCCAGTGGGTCCACGTGAGTAGTCCGTCCGTAGCACGTGACAATACTCTTGGCATGTTCCTTAAAGTATCTATTCCACAAAAAAGCAAGCACATCTCCACAGGACTTGTAATAAATGTAAGAGCCAGACACCCATGATTCCTAGAGCAACTGGAACTGTATAACTGTATCCCTGGTGTGGTTGTGGTGCGTGCATAACCACTGTTCAATTCACGTTTCTGGTTGAATAATTTTGTTACACCCACTTTAAGTGACAATATGTGAACTTTGACAAATACTCAATACACAGTATACATACTTATAGCATGCTACACTGTTCAGTACATGAATATTTTTGCTTCTTAACCTTAATCAATATACAAACCAAGTGCATAATTGTGTCATAATTATACATGTGTAATAACTGCTATCTTATCGGGAGGGTGGTGACATCATGATGGGAGCGGGCTCTGCGGCGCAAGGTGCGGCAGCTGTCTCTCCCCCCTGTGCACTTTCCCCCTGTCCACTTTCTATCTCCCCCTCCCTCTCTCCCCCGTACTGTCTTCTCCTTACTGTGCTCTCTCCTTTGACCTGTCTCCCACCTGTATGCTCTCTATTTCCTCCGTGCACTCTCTTGTGTGCTATTTTCTCCTCTCATGTGCTTTCTCCTTTGAGGTGTCTCCCCCTGTGTGCTACCCCCTGTATGTGGTCTCTCTCCCCCTGTGCTGTCTTCTCCCCTCTGAGCTGTCTCACCCTCTGTTCTCTCTCTCACCCCTGTGCAATCGTCCCTCTCAATATGTGGTTTCTCTGCCCCTCTGTGCACTCTTTTTTCCCCTTGTGCACTTACACCTTTCCTTGTGCGCTCTCTGCTCCATGTGCTCTCTCTGCTCCACTGTGACTCTCTCTGCCCTCTGGGCTCTCCCCCCCACGTGTGCTTGCCCCCCTGTGCTTTTCCTCTCCCCCTTGTTCTATCTTCCGCTTGTGGTGTCTAAAGATGGTGGCGGCGTGAGTAAAGGCATATGCGCGCATCGGGTCGCGCCACTACCATCTTTGTAAACCCAGGTGACAAAGATGGTGATTGCTTGAGTGAGCGTGCATGCTTACCAGGTATACACATGCACACTTACTCAAGCAGTGATATGTGAGTGGCGGCGTCTGCAGGTGGTGGCTTTGGGTGGTGGCGCTGCTTGCGGCACTGCACAATGTGCCAGTACTGCCAGTGGGCACCATACTTGCACATCAATCACTCTCTGCCCCCCTGTGGGCTCCACTCTCTGCCCCCTTTGTGCTCTCTCTGTACCCCCTGTGAGCTCTATGTGTGCCCCCTGTGAGATCTCTCTGTGCCCCTCAGGTGTTCAAAGATGGTGGTGGTCTGAGGAACTGCACCAGTGCAGTTCCTCATTCAGCTGTGTGTGCAGCGGTCTGCGAGTTACATGCAGCGGATTCCTGGCGTAAATTTTGGGTGTCGTCGTTTTCGAGTGTCGGCAGCACCACTGGTGCTACTGCGGAAAGGAACAATACAGTGCATGTCATATTTGCACAACCATCACTTAGGTGTAACAAAAGAAACAGGGAATGGGAATGTCCGCTCCACCAAATACTCCCAGGACTCCCAGGCAATCCGGAAGGATGGCTGGCCACCACCTGTTGCAATCAAAGGAAAATTCCGGTGCCACAATTGCGGATTTCCAGTTCTTTATTCGTGAAATAAAATCATCACAGATGTACCCCCGTAGGACACGCTAGACGCGTTTCAGGGACTTGCTCCTCTTAATCGTTAGCACATCCAAAATAACTGACACACATATATATCTAGTGAAAAGTCACCTGTGATCATTTACATACATAATTGTGCGAACTTGTTAACTATCTCTTTGCCGTAAGCCCTCCATACTATTGGATCACTAAAAATTACAAATATTACAGATATATTGATGAGACATGTGCCTCACTTGTATTACACACATCCCCATAAACCATTATAATACTGTTTAAATATATTTTACAGTTCCGAAATGCACATCTCCTATGCAAGCAATAACGTTCTTTACATATTGGATATAGGATTTTGGATAGGAATATTCCTATTCTATTCCAGGATAGGATCCTCGGGGAAATCTTGAGATCCGAATGGCGCACGGTAGCCAGAAAGTCAAGGGATATATCCAGCATTATTTCACCTAGTGACTTTTCCAGTGGAGATACAAAAACTCCTACGTGGCTCTCTTGCAAGGGGATGTATAGATGCGGCTGTAACAAGTGAAGTTTGTACAAATATGTGGAACGCACTTCTGGGTTCCAAAATAATCACACAGGTAAAAGACTTCAGATAAAAACATATATGAATTGCAATACCACACATGAGGTCTATATGGCCACGTGTGTGGTGTGTAATAAATACTATGTGGGATGCAGTACACGCACTATTAAAGTACCTTTACATGATAAGATATTGTGAACGAGATCGCATAAACGTCACGGGTTTGGAGTAGTTCAAACGTCATCGTTAGGATGTCGTTGCGTGTAATACCAAAAGTTGAGTATGATAAATCGTTGGATTGTTGATCGCAGAACGCAGATTTGAGAACATTTTTTCAAATCAGACGATCCACGATCAGCCGACCTGCTGCATTGTTCTGTGTGACACCGCGATAACGATGTCATTCACGACTTCGCCCTTTCACATCAGTGAATAAGTTTCGTTCGCTGGTTTGTGCGAACGATAGCTGCTCGCTGGATGGTTGGTGCGTCGTTCACGATATCTATATGTGTGACATCTCCCCAATGATGTGAAAACGATGTCCTAATGACCGCAAGCCCCCGAGATCGTTAGTGAGATCGTTTCAACAATTGAAGCATGTAACGGTACCTTTAAAAAGAGAATTGTGGAGCATGTTTCAGCTGCAAATCTAACATCTTCATCCTTGAGAACAGGTATTTCGGGTCTATCGAGACATTTTAAGGATTTACACACTGGTGACCTGAGTTCATTGAGAGGAGAGTCAAGGGTGGGAGAAGACATTACATGACAAGGGTGGGAGAAGACATTACATGACAAGGAAAATTTCTGGATCCTTCAACTTTACGTTAGAACCCCATATGGCCTTAATTATAAAAGTGATTTACTGTACTGCTACTAAGGAATACACCATGTGCAGAATTATTAGGCAAATGAGTATTTTGATCCCATGATACTTTTTATACATGTTGTCCTACTGCAAGCTGTATAGGCTTGAAAGCCAATTACCAATTAAGTAAATCAGGTGATGTGCATCTCTGTAATGAGGAGGGATGTAGTGTAACGACATCAACACCCTATATAAGGTGTGCTTAATTATTAGGCAAATGCCTTTCCTTAGGCAAAATGGGCCGGAAGAGAGATTTGACAGACTCTGAAAAGTCCAAAATTGTGAGATGTCATGTAGAGGGATGCAGCAGTCTTGAAATTGACAAACTTTTCAAACGTGATCACCGAACAATCAAGCGTTTCATGGCAAATAGCCAACAGGGTCACAAGAAGTGTGTTGGGCAAAAAAGGCGCAAAATAACTGCCCATGAATTGAGGAAAATCAAGTGTGAAGCTGCCAAGATGCCATTTGCCACCAGTTTTGCCATATTTCAGAGCTGCAACGTTACTGGAGTATCAAAAAGCACAAGGTGTGCTATACACAGGGACATGGCCAAGGGAAGGAAGGTTGAAAAATGACCACCTTTGAACAAGAAACTTAAGATAAAACGTCATGATTGGGCCAAGAAATATCTTAAGACTGATTTTTCAAAGGTTTTATAGACTGATGAAATAAGAGTGACTCTTGATGGGCCAGATGGATGGGCCAGAGGCTGGATCAGTAAAGGGCAGAGAGCTCCACTCCGACTCAGACGCCAGCAAGGTGGAGGTGGGGTACTGGTATGGGTTGCTATCATCAA
>JARQOC010000002.1:236487566-236500434 GCA_033576535.1 Allobates femoralis
TTGCTTCAACATCAGGGCTTTGATCTCTTTGTGCAGAAGCCTCTGCTGTCCGGTTCTGGCAGTCTCGGCGATTTGCTGCAAAACAGTTATTACCTCGGAAAAACATTTTTCAATTACATTCATTCCTAGTAACATTACTGGTTCACGTTCTCGCTG
The DNA here is from genome assembly GCA_033576535.1 of Allobates femoralis. NCBI lineage: Eukaryota > Metazoa > Chordata > Amphibia > Anura > Aromobatidae > Allobates > Allobates femoralis. Next base: position 236,487,723 of record JARQOC010000002.1, read on the forward strand.
GTCAACATCTATTATTATAATACCTTGGTTCTGCAATTCTACCTTTCCAATCTGAATGCTCATCTCTCTGAACCCAACCTGTGGTATTAATTGTCCATTACTAGCCCATATGTTCATTGTAAAGTCAGTTGGAGCACTAGTAATGTCTGAATCAGCCCAGTACCTTTTGTATAGAACATAGGGAATTGATGTTACTTGGGACCCGGTATCCAACAAGGCATTAAAGGAAATGCCATCCAACATGATAGGGATAACCGGCTGTCCCCCCACGAATCTGTCATACCGGGCTGAAGGACCTTGAGAGTTCACTCCTGAGAAGCGGCCAGCCTGCCCAGGGAATCGTCATTTAAAGCACACTCTCATGCAAGGTGACCTGGTTTCTGACAATGGCTGGAAATGGGCTGTTGATCAGGTTGATAGCAGTCGCTGGTCATCCTCTTGTCGCTTGATACCTCCTGGGCCTCATCCACGGGACATCCTCCTTGCAGTAGCCAACTTGATCTTGGGTGCAGGCTTGGATCCTCGCAGCTCCTTGATGACTTTAGCCATCGAGATAACGGTGTCTGTCAGGGCATCTAGCTTTTGATTGAGGTCTGCATTAGAGATAGGTTCTCTGTTTTCAGCAGCGGTTGTTGACATGGCAGATGTCGCTGATGCTGTCGGTTGCTGAGGTGCTGCTGCAGGGTCCTGTATAGATTTTAGAACCTGTGGCTCTTCTAGCTGCTGCAGACGGATGGCTCTGTCTTTTAACTCAGCAAATGTCATGTTAGGATTCTGAAGAAGCATCATACTCAGCTGTCCTCTGTGGGAAGGGGATAGGAGGCCCTCTATGAATTGGTCGAGTAGCATTTTATCAGCTCCCGGGGCTAAGGCAGGTTCTGCCAGTTTAAGGGCTTTGAGTGCATCCTGCAGATTTAAGCTTCCAATAGGACAAAGTACCTCGTGGTCCGAGCTGCTGTGTTCGTATGATGTATAAACCAGATACAGCGGTATGTCTGGGTATAGTAGTAGCTGTTTATTTTCTGACGCGTTTCAGAGTCATATCCCAAACTCCCTCCTCAGGGACATCTGAAACGCGTCGGAAAATAAACAGCTACTACTATACCCAGCTTATCGTGACCACAGTGACCTGTGGAGGTACAGTCCTGGCAGCAGCTGTATTGTTCTGAGCGATCACGCCAGTTGTGTGCTACACAACCCTATCAGGTGAGCAGTTCCTAAGTTACACCATCATAACCTGTCTCCTAAGGATAAGACCCATTTTTGCGCATTCTCACCCCTTTCTTAGATTTTTGGGAACAACACCTAACCATTATGGATAGTAGTGTCCCCAGCCATCAGGTGCACCACCTTGTATGAAGGTGTAGAATTTTTAGGAGCTTTAAATGATTTTTTAAGCTTCCTGGAGTTTGCAGGTGTTTTGACACCTGCAGTGTCTGAATTTTGGAAACAGTGCCAGATGTGGCGGCAGCTGGGTAGTCAATGTAGCTTACAATGATTTTAAAACATCGATTTGAGAGAGCTTAATATTTTTGGAGGGTCAGCAGCATGCAAGGCCTTCTGTTCTACACTTATGTGATAGCAATTCATGTAACAATAGCATACAATGGCCATATGCTATTTCACATCCATGATCTTATAGGTCTGTTTACACAGATGAAACACCATAGTATGGATTTTGCATCTTGAAAATATGCAATCACTATTTTATGTAATACTAATAATAATATTAATTAATTTATATACTGCTATTAATTCCATAGTGCTTTACATACATTTGCAACACTGCCCTCATATGGGCTCACATTTCATGCCATACATTTACAATACAGACTTTTGGGGTCTGACTGCATTCTGTCAAGTGCTGTGTTGGTTTTGTATCTGGCTACCGATGGTAATAAGTAATAGTGTAGGAGGATAATTTCTGTGCCAAAAAAGCGAGGTGCCACAGTAAATCAGTTTCAGCTTTGTTTGGCAGATTTTGGGCCCCTATTAAGGTATTTTCTATTCTCCTAATTTTGGCTCCCATTGATTTGAATAGGGTTTGGATGTTCAATGAACTGTTCGATGAACATTGCCCATTCGGTAAACCGAACCGCATTCAAACTTTCAAAGGTTCGCTCAGCTCTATTCACAGCTCACATGTTTGGCCCCTCTGTTACTCACTGCCCTGCTGCTCTTTTACTCAGTGATGACTGGACCAAAGGACTACCTATTTTTCCCACCATGAGCCCTATCTCCTGGCTTGGTCATGGCTGGAAATGAACAGGTCAAAAATGCAAAAGTAGAAAGAAAAGGACTATCTGGTCATAATTGCTCTTCTTTCTGCCATTGTATCTCCAGCCTGTACACTAATAACCAAGACATCTGGTTCAGAAGCATTGCATGTCCGTGACCTCTGGTGTCTGGTTGCGATTGGAAGTCATGGCCTAGAGTGAAGAGGCTGGGAGATATGGTTTGTGGCGGGCGAAAGAAGGAGCTCAGAGGCATGGATGGGAGGTCAGTGACCAGGAGTGGTGCTGAACAGGTGAGTGGTGAGGTGAAGATAATTCTTTTGCAAGTTATGTTGATTATACTGTGTTCTTGAAAGACCCAAGAGCATATGTAACGGAGTGGGTAGCCCTGACTGTATTATTATTGAAATGAACACTGAAGTGAACATTACACAGTCCGATACTGCCCCCTTGTGGACAAGTGCTGAAATGACTGCAGAGAAAAAAACACTGATTGCTGATCCCCTCCCACAACAGCCTTGTGCTGAGGAAGAAAAAGGGCGGGAGAGCAGTGCAGACCCAGAGCTCAGCCAGGACAGACCTGCGTGTGGGCTCTTTTACAACCGGATTCTTGGGAAGAAATACCCCGTGAGGATCGCTGTTGCAACCCCCGGTCTGCAAGACATTATTTTACCGAGGGTCCAACTCAAATTCAGGACATTGCCACCGGATTACATGTGTAGGGGCTGTGACCGACATAAGGGAGCCATCTGTGCTACCGTGATCTCCCTTCTGCTGCTCGGTGTGCCCCGGGACAGAGAGAGAGACTAACAAAAATCCGTTACCTGTGGAAGAAGACCAAAGAGGAGGACTGAGGAGTTTCCCCCTTCATCGCTGCACCGGCACCCGTCATCGTGAGATCCCAGGCCTGCCACGTGGGAGCGACATCTTCTTCTGTGATAGACTGGTACGTGCTTTGAGGGAAAGTTAGGGAAAGATATCTCCATTTTGTTTTTTTTCTTTTTCTTCTTCTTGCTGCGCACCCGGATAAAGGGAAGATCCGGGGACTCCACCATATACATGTGTACAGCTAGATCAGTTGACTGTGTTATAGATATGTTTTACAGTAAAGAGATGTTACTACCGGTTAAATCTGAGTATGGAGATTCTGTTGAAGCAAGACATACACACACACCCGCGGCCTTACCACCGGTCATTACACATAATAATAATCATAAACATTTCTCTGACAGAAACTTTGCTGAAGATTGAATTTACCAGGAAATCCTCGTGATATGGCAAATTGGAATTCTGTCCGATCCACTCATCTCTAATGGCAAACTCTTTTTGCCTAATCAATCTCTGCAGTTTATAACAATTTCTGAGCATGTTCACCCACATTTTGAATGACTGACAATAGATTTTCAATGGCATTGAGATTTAGGGAGTTTACTGGCCATATACCCAAAATGTAATTATTTTGTTCACCAAGCCACTTATCACTTTTGCGTTGTGACATAGTGATCCATCATGCAGTAAAAAGTACTGGTCATTACTGAATTGTTGCTGGATCGTTTGGAGACGTTGCTCTTGGAGGACACTCTAAGGCGGGCTTCAACCCATGATTTTTGCCTGTCCATGTGGATTCTGTTTTTTGCAGTACCACCTGGACAGAAACGGACAGGACAGGATGTGTGGAAAGTGGTGTCAAATAAGTTCCCGGATCGTGTTTTTTACAGGATTTGTTTTGTACAGAAATGCAGAGAGCAAGAGAATTTCCTGCATAGATTTCTGCTTTCAGGGCCATGGAAAGCATTGTGAGCAGGCGCAATGGAAAAAAAAAACTATACAGGAAACAATTGTGTTTTTCCCCCGGATCCGGCGCCCATAGACTCCCATGTTAAGTGTGATGGACCGCGCTGGATTAGTTTCTGTCCGATTTTTTTCACGGGAGCCCAAAAACATTGCAGTCTCCAATTTTGGGGACGTTGAAAAACCGGACAAAAACGAATCCTGCACAGAATACACAAAACTAGATGGCCAAATAGGACCAATCTGGCACCTTAGGGATCCATGGGAGGCAAAACCGAATCCTGTTCTGTCCTGTTAAAACCGGACAGAACAGGATTCCAAAAACCGTGGTGTGAAGCCAACCTAACAAGTAGATCCTATTCTCTATTCATGTCAGTGATCTTGGGCAAAATTGTGAGTGGATGTAATGTACTGAACAGATTAATTGCCTCAGGATGCTGTACTGGTAGCAATACAGAAGACTCATGGTTACACCTTTTCTTCTACAAACATTTTTGTTCTTTTTAGGTCTTTTCTATTGCGCAGAACACACTTTACATGCCAAGACCAATCAGAATTTGTATGTATGTGGCGCCCCTCTGGACAAACCGCCACCAGAGGTACTGCACTTCTGCGGTTAAGAGGTGTAGTGCCCCTGTTCTCCAGGTGTTGGGATGGAAATATTAAGCCACAAAACACAACACACATGTACTGACAGGCCCCTGGAACAATGGGTGGACCATGAGGGATGACCCAGGCCACAAAAGGGGGACTGAACAGTGTTAGTTTACGTTAGTTCAGTAGTAGGAGACAGAGGTGTAACATCAACTGACAGAGGAGTGGTAGTCGGGAGTGTAGAGGCGGTGTGGTGCCAACTCCGGTGGGTGGAAGCTACACCACCATGCTCACCTGCGGAAGAGAGAGAACAGCCCGGTAAAGACAGAGAGAAGAACCCTTAAGGGTGTGGATGAGGCATCGACCCCCATACACCTGAATCTGATGAGACAGAGGGGTTGGTGGAGGACACAGGGACCGACCCTGCAGACGGTGCAAAAGCTTCAAGCCCAAGCCAAAACCGGAGACCTCTGACTTCCAACGAGAGCTGTGGCCGAATACCCAACACATCTTGGCCAAACTAGGGAGCAATGCCCGGGAAGGATCCTAATGGTACACACAGAAGCACCTGTGGCTAGCAGTACATGAGCTCTGTGTAGCGGAGGGCGTTGAGAGCCTAGGGACCAGAGCGATAACCTGCTCACCTCAGATGAAAGTTACCCCTTATAACTCCAAGAGACGAGACCCACCAGACTGTGACACTGACAGAAAGTAGAGAAAGGGCACCAACCATGGCTTGACTGTACCAACCCGGCTCTGGAGAAAGAGCAAAGTACCTGAGACTGGCAGAGGGCGTTCCCAGCGGCCATGTTTAACACCTGAAGTAAAAGTAACGGAACTACAGCTGTGGTGTGTTAGAGACTTTTATTTGCAGTGACCATCGGCCGCAGAGGCCGCCTATGACACCAAATGTACTGCTGACTGAGTGACCATCTGCTGAGGAACGAGCCGGGGGAAACCACTCCACTGCCCTGGGGACTGCACTCCGCCAGTGGTGAGCGGGACTATCTAAGCTGCCGGTCATCATCCCCAGAGGTTCCGCAGCAGCGACGGCCGCCATGGCCGCATAACGCAGGTGGCGTCACAAATACCCCTTTAATCCCCTAGACTTTCCCTACACTTCACCCCCTTTATTAAATGATACCACCAGGGTCACGGGACCGGGTCTCGGTTCCTGTCCGTCCCCATGAAAAGAACCGAGAAGTGAAGACGTGAGAACAACTACCTGTGTTTCCCCGAAAATAAGACAGCGTCTTATATTACTTTTTGCTCCTAAAGATGCGCCATGTCTTATTTTCGGGGGGTGTCTTACTGTTATCATCCCCTTGCGGCCCCCAATAAAGTAACCCCATCAACCCCAATATGGTATCATGGACACACACACACAGGGGCACACGCGCGGACACACAAACACAGGGGCACACACACAGGGGCACACACGGAGACACACACACACAGGGGCACACACAGGGACACACAAACACAGGGGCATACACACAGGAGCACACACACACACAGACAGGGACACTTCTCACCGGTCCCTGCTGCATTCCTGCGCCGCTCTCAGCTGCCCGCCGCTGTCCCAGTGCTCGACGCTGCAAGGAGGACGGCACCACTCTCATCTCCTTGCCGTAGTTAAACTGTACCACCGGCCCAGCCATTCACAGGACAGGAGCCAACTGGGCAGCCAATCACAGGCCAGAAGCCGATGTCATGCAGCGAATGGCCTGTGATTGGCCGCTGGGCAGTTCCTGGCTTGTGATTGGCGAGGACAGTGGCGGAGGCTTGAAAAATAGAGCGGTGCCGATATACATGCATCTGCGGCACCGCTCACAGCGACGGGCACCGGGACACGAGCGGGGGGGGGGCGGACTGGAAGCGGGGCGGGCTGGAGGAATCACAGCTGCATGCTGTGGTAAAATATTGTAAAATAGAGACATGCCTTATTTTCAGGGGGTGCCTTATATTTACCGGCACATTAAACCCCATGGCATGTCTTACTTTCGGGGGTGCCCTATTTTCGGGGAAACAGGGTAGTAACTGCCCGATTCCAAGTCTTTGCTGGCCCTGGAGTGGGCGTGTCACATGTACACTAGGTGAACAGTTGTACTTTGTTAGTTACTTTGTAAGTGATGTCCGATTAATCCACCTGTCTCCTCACTACTCCTTCCCTTATCCCCTCTCCAGATCCCTTAATTGGTTTACAAACGTCTTGATTAGTACAGTTCAAATAACTAACATGGACCTATAAAGCCATCCATAATCTGTCTTTTTATATATCTCTGAGCTAACCTCCCAACATTTTCTGACATGTAATCTCCGGCCCACACAAGACCTGCCACTCTCCTCCACACTTGTACATTCTTCAATCACCTTCAAGACTTCTGCTGACTATCCCTCACCCTCTGAAATTCTGTGTCCCAACAAGTCCAAATATGCATCACATTCAGAACCGTCAGACGGGACTTCAAAACCAATCTCTTCAAGAAAACTTAGAGCCTGTAATGAACCCGCTGCCACCTCACCACCTCCGAAGCTTCTGCAACCCCCCAACATACTGTCTCATATACCATTATTATTTAGACTGTAAGCAAGTAACTGTAGAGTCCTTTCACCCTCTGTACCAGTCTGTCATTGTTTGTTTGTTTATTATAATTTCTATTTTGTATGCAAACCCCTTTTCACATGTACAGCTCTCTGGAATCAATATTGCTCTACAAGTAAATAAAAAAATAAAAAAATAATATACTCTCTCTTTTCACAGAGTCACAAAAATATTTTTTTACTTGGGGCACAGGTCTGTATCTACTTTGTGTGACTGCAGACTGGAGAATGCTGTCTGGATCATCCGGTTACGGTGCCTGGAACATTCGTTCATGTAACCGCAAGTACGCAATTTGTTCCACCAGTGACATTGACAAACAAAGTATCCTGTTGTGAATAACACTCTTGGCATTCTCTTGATGAGCTTCAATAGGTAGTCACCAGAAATGGTCTTCCAACAGTCTTGAGTTCCCAGAGATGTTTAGCACTTGTTGGCCCTTTTGCCTTCACTCTGCGGTCCAGCTCACCCCAAACCATCTCGATTGGGTTCAGGTCTGGTGATGTGTTCCTTAGCCCAAACAAGTCTCTTCTGCTTGTTGCCTGTCCTTAGCAGTGGATTCCTAGCAGCTATTTTACCATCAAGCCCTGCTGCACAAAGTCTCCTCTTAACAGTTGTTGTAGAGATATGTCTGCTGCTAGAACTCTGTGTGGCTTTGACCTGTTCTCTAATCTGAGCTGCTGTTAACCTGCGATTTCTGAGGCTGGTGACTGGGATGAACTTATCCTCCACAGCAGAGGTGACTCTTGATCTTCCTTTCCTGGGGCGGTCCTCATGTGAGCCAGTTTCTCTGTAGCGCTTGATGGTTTTTGCAACTGCACTTGGGGACACTTTCATAGTTTTCCCAAATTTTCAGACTGACTGACCTTAATTTGTTAAAGTAATGATAGCCACTCGTTTTTCTTTACTTAGCTGTTTTTTTTTGCCATAATACGAATTCTAACAGTCTATTCAGTAGGACTATCAGCTGTGTATCCACCAGACTTCTGCACAACACAACTGATGGTCCCAACCCCATTTATAAGGCAAGAAATCCCACTTATTAAACCTCACAGGGCACATCTGTGAAGTGAAAACCATTTCCGGTGACTACCTCTTGAAGCTCATCAAGAGAATACCAAGAGTGTGCGAAGCAATAATCAAAGGAAAAGGTGACTACTTTGAAGAACCTGGAATATAAGTCATAATCAGCTCAGATTAGAGACCAGGTCAATGCTACACAGAATTCTAGCAGTAGACACATCTCTACAACAACTGTTAAGAGGAGACTTTGTGCAGCAGACCTTCATGGTAAAATAGCTGCTAGGAAACCACTGCTAAGGACCGGCAACAACCAGAAGAGACTTGTTTGGGCTAAAGAACACATCACCAGACCCGAACCCAATCGAGATGGTTTGGGGTGAGCTGAACCGCAGAGTGAAGGCAAAAGGGCCAACAAGTGCTAAGCATCTCTGGGAACTCAAGACTGTTGGAAGACCATTTCCGGTGACTACCTCTTGAAGCTCATCAAGAGCATACCAAGAGTGTTATTCACGACAGTATACTCTGTTTCGCTGATAAGCTTTAATTTGGTTGTTTAAAAGCCAGTGTAAAACTGTGATACTAGTGTTAGTGCAGATCACAAAGGAAAAAACCCACCCCCAAAGAAGCATATAGTAAGACAAACAGTGTTTTCACTTATTCCGTCCCTTTTTCTGAGGGGTCTAGGGTCAATAGGAGTTGATTCCAGTAGTAGGTATGTCAGAGTTCCACTAAGGATTTCCCCGGACATATTACGTCTCCAGGTTAAAATCCAGCAGCAGAAATCTCTCGGTTCAGTATTACCTATCTCTGTGTGGATGTGTAGCAACCTTGGTTTCTTGGTCCACTCCCACCCCTCCGTCAGAAGTCCTAGAATAATGTGAACAGATGATTCTTAGATGTGGTCCAACAATGTGGACAAATAACCCCGCCCGACGCGTTTTGCCTTCCCACTATATGGAAGGTTCATCAGGGGTTTGTCGGTTTAGAGCTTCTTTCATCCGTAGATTGGTCTATTGTCCCAAAGTCTATGGTGACCCTGTTATGTTTAAGTCCTGGGAGGATATTCGGTCCAGATGCTTGCAGTAGCAGGGGAGAGTCAATCACATTCAGGTCATGCTTTTGGGTATATTCATTATGTTGGTTACTTGCTGGGCCTTTGTCTTTGTTTCTGCGAGAGGTTTATAGTTGGCCCACTAGATAGCTGGTATCGCTAGATATTATGCATATATATGCCCCTATAGCAGTAAGAACTTATTTCTACAACACCAGTGAGTGAATAATGTGTAGCAAAAAACTCTGAAAAATCATACCCATTTGTCAGAATAACAACAGCTCAATGAAGGTATGCAATTATTCAAAAACATAACACACCTTTCACCATTATTTACTCTCATGTTTATACATTTTTTATCATTATGGTGTGTATTTTTTTGGACAGTAAGTAACACTCCTTTCAATTAAATATACAAGTGGACACCACTACGGAATTTGAGTTACATAAAATTTTACCTTTATTAAATATATATATAAAAGTAGACACATAAACGTTCTGAACGAATTACAAAAGGGAGATACCTCCAGCGGCTCCAAGCAGGTGGTCACTCCATGGGTTTTACATTATACATACTGTATATAGTACAAATATCACCACATGTTTCAATGTGCACATATAATGGGTTCATAAGCCAAGTGGCTAGCATAGATCACTCACCCATTCCAAGCACCCGTGAGTTGTCCTGATAGAGCCCCCACAGAGTCCTGCCTTGCAGCGCGCCCCTAAAAGCCGTTTCACCACTGCTTGATCACGGGCTAGTTCTCATAGTGATCTTAGGCTGTTAAATACACCGCCGCCCATAATAGTGCCGGCCGCCATTGCACCACGTCATATCCAATGGCAAAAAAAACCCTTGCGATTGGACAAGCGCCGGACGTCTATCGACGTCATTCTCGCGCATGCGCAATGCGCCGGTTGGTATCTTAAACCGCAGAGCGATGTGCACATCATAAAAATTATACTAGCGGTGGCCATTTAGTAGAAGACCAGGGTAGATTAACCTAACTAAGAAGCATAAGGGATCATATCAATTTGCATGGGGACATATAGAGAATACTGAGTATTATTAGTGTGCTAGCAGCATCATTCATCCTTGCTTACACATCATAAACTCAAGGTTTTTACATTATATTTACAATTAATAAGTGTTAAGAACCATACTTATATATACAGTAGCGTACTGTTACAGTGAATATCAAAAACAGGGGGTGAATTATAAATAATTAGATTAAGACACAGTAATCAACTGTAGTGCAATAAACTACCACACATTACATTACACATATATACACCTGTACATGGTGTGAACACACCGATCATTTTTCTATATACATGTTTTCTTCCATCGTATTTGTTACATCTCTACACACAATTTTTATCACAACATCAGTTTTTTCTCTCTTTTCTCTATCTTCAGTGTTTCTTGTCATTCTCCTGTCTCCTATAGCGATCAGGAGCTCTACCTGTATTCTCCTTCTCCAAGTAGTGAGAAGCTGCCAGCTCTCATCTGTCTAATATAGTCCTCCCTGTTATTTGCCTGGCCACCGTCCACCCCGGAAGTGCCACGTCGCACTAGCGCTATTCTTGCGTTCCATTAGTGTTCCAGGGGGCGGAAGCTAGATATCGCGCCTGCGCATTACCGTCATTACCAGAACGCATCGTTGTAGCGTTGTAATTAGGAACGTAGGAGAGTTATCAAAACACATCGTTGTAGCGTTCCAATTAGGAACTTGGGGGGGTGGGCAGAAATGTCTCATCATAGTCTCAAAGAACTGGGATGCAGGGGAATTCCTAAAATGCATTGTTACTTGCATTCCAGGTTTTGACTATGGTAGTAGTCAAATAATCCCCTGGGTTATCAAAGTTTTTCTTTCTTTTGTAAGATTAGAGACCACACAGAGTTCTAGCAGCAGACACATCTCTACAACAACTGTTAAGAGGGAACTTTGTGCAGCAGGCCTTCATGGTAAAATAGCTGCTAGGAAACCACTGCTAAGGACAGGCAAAGCATAAGCGACTTGTTTGGGCTAAAGAACACATCACCAGACCTGAACCCAATCGAGATGGTTTGGGGTGAGCCAGACCGCAGAGTGAAGGCAAGAGGGCCAACAAGTGCTAAGCATCTCTGAGAACTCAAGACTGTTGGAAGACCATTTCCGGTGACTACCTCTTGAAGCTCATCAAGAGAATACCAATAGTGTGCAAAGCAGTAATCAAAGCAAAAGGTGGCTACTTTGAAGAACCTAGAATATAAGACATATTTTCAGTTGTTTCACACTTTTTTAAGTACATAATTCCACATGTGTTAATTCATAGTTTTGATGCCTTCAGTGTGACTCTACAATTTTCATAGTCATGAAAATAAAGAAAACTCTTTGAATGAGAAGGTGTGTCCAAACTTTTGGTCTGTACTGTATATATATATATATATATATATATATAACACCATGTTCCAAATTAGTATGCGAATTGGTTTTAAGTGTCATAGGTTTTTTTTTTCTTTTCTTCAATGAAACCCATTGATGGTAATGTGTCTCAAGGTTCTTTGAATCACCGAACTAAATCTCAGATACATGTGATAATCAGTTTGGCAGGTGAACCCAATAAAAGGAATACTGGGTGTTCCACAATATTAAGCAGGCCACAGTTTTCAAGTAACATGGGAAACAAAATGGATCTCTCTGTTGCCAAAAAGCAACAAATAGTGCAATGCATTGGACAAGGGATGAAAACATTACATATTGCATGAAAACTTAAGGGTGATCATCGTACTGTGAAGAGATTTGTGGCTGATTCTGAGCACAGATGTGTCCGTGCAGATAAAGGCAGAATGAGGAAGGTTTCTGCCAGGCAAGTTCATCGGATTAAGAGAGCAGCTGCTAAAAAGTCCTTACAAACCAGCAAACGAATAATTGAAGCTGCTGGTGCCTCTGGAGTCCCTTGAACCTCAAGGTGTAGAATCCTTCAAAGGCTTGCTATGGTGTATAAACCTACTATTCGGCCACCCCTAAACAGTGCTCACAAGCAGAAACGGTTGCGATGGGCCCAGACATACATGAAGACTAATTTTCAAAGAGTCTTGTTTACTTGATGAGTGCCAAGCAACCCTGGATGGTCCAGATGGATGGAGTAGTGGATGGTTGGTGGATGGTCATCATGTCCCAACAAGGCTGCGACGTCAGCAAGGAGGTGGAGGAGTCATGTTTTGGCCCAGAATCATTGGAAAACAGCCGGTAGGCCCCTTTAAGGTTCCTGAAGGTGTGAAAATGACCTCTGCAAAGTATATAGAGTTTCTGACTGAGAACTTTTTTCCATGGTACAAAAAGCAAAAACGTGCCTTCAGGAGCAAAATCATCTTCATGCATGACAATGCACCATCTCATGCTGCAAAGAATACCTCTGTGTTATTGGCTG
>JARQOC010000002.1:236506355-236570113 GCA_033576535.1 Allobates femoralis
AACTAAGTCTGTGTATGAGGAAGTGGTAAGCAGCTGGCATACTTATGGGCGGCGCAGTGGATTTTGGGATTCGGCCTCATACAGATGTATGTGTATGATGGACGCCACTAGGTAATTTTATAATAGATAAATAAATATAATTTATTCATATTGAAAAGAAGATCCCCATAATGTCACCATTTCTGAAACATCCTAAGTCTCGTGTTGCCCTTTGTGAGACCTGGCAAGAAAAGTGATAAACAGTTATGTTACTGACGCCATCACCACTCGTGACAGTGGCTGGGTATTGCAGGGTACAGCTTGAACGGGAGTAATCTATGATGCATCGTTAGCAGAACGGTTCTCCATCGAGTGTACTACAGAATTGGTGGATGTCGTGGGAGCGGTATGTACTATGTCAGAGCTGTGGGCATTTTTTTATAATAAATTGGTGAATGAGAGACTGTCTCTTGTCTTTATGTCTCTCTTTTGATGTCTTTCAGGTTCCTATTTGTGTCTACATTGGATTCAGTTGACTACTTCAGATCTTCATGTTATTTTTTTATTTTATAAATTAGCAAACCAGAGCAAGAGTCGGGATGTGTTTTTAAAAACAAAATCTTTGTTTGTGCTTTTTTTTGTTTCACTTACTGGGTTAGTAATGAGGGTTTATGATAGACACCTCTCCATTTCTAACAGAGCTTGATGCCATCTGACATGACCAAGCTGACGTCAATAACCTAACATTTACCTTGATTGCCACCGCCCCAGGGCAATGAGGAAGAGCGAGGTGAAGGACCAGAATTGGCGTATCATAATGTGATGCACCACTGTGGTCTGGTATTTTTAGGCTGGGAATGGCCAATAATCATGGACCTTCCCAGCCTTATAATTCAACCCACTGTTTGTCTGCTTTACCTTGGCAAGTTATCAAAAATAGGTAGGGACCCCACATCATTTTTTTAAATTATTTCTTTATTAGGACAAAAAAGGCTAAAAACATCCTTTAGTGCCACATATAAGTGTGGCGCCCCACGTAGTCAGGCGTCACAGTGGGGTATTGCACCTGTAAAAGAGGTGTAATCTTCCCCAGCTGCAAGTGGGATCCCTTACTTCCTGCACTCCCACATTTCAATAGTGGTGGGAGGTTACCCGGGAGGGAGATATATTCACCTCTGCGGGAAACAAGAAGGTCCCTAGTCAGTGAAGGAGTCGTAGTGGAGAAGTTGGAGTGTGGAGCAAGGCGGAAGGTTTACCCAGACAGCTCTTACGCTGATCTGGAGGGAAAGAGAGAGAGGATCCTGAGAGGATCCTGAGAGAGGGCGCCCGACATGCGGAGTCTGGGCCCTAGAGAGAAAGGGGAACCCCAGCTTGGAGCGACCATACTCCAGGGAATTCCCCAGTCCAACAGGGAACGCAGGACTTGAGGAAACTGCCCGTGACATCCCCGTGAGAACACCCACCGAGCCTGATACCCGAGCACCCCAAGGCTGGGGCTCGACATAAGGCAATAAAGGGTGCAAATGTGCAAACTCTGCTCTAAGCTAAGCTCTCCCTCCTAGATCATCTGTCTCTGAACTGGATTCAGAGGGGATTGTGCCTCCCTGGGTGCCATATAAGACCCGTTGACGTGATGCGGCTGGCCAATCACAGTAAGGTTAGTAGGGTTCGGGACAGGTTCTGTCTAAAAGCTGAGAAACATGCATGGGTTTAAGCACCCAGATAACCTAGTAACGAACATGCCCGAGCGCTCTGATGCTTGATTGAGTATTGAACCGTAGCGAGAATGCACTCTCATCATCACTAATAATCAAAGATGAAAACTTTACAGAGTATTCTTGACAGGCTGGCTTTAATAAATATTTGCATTTTCAATAAAATATCAATGCTGAAGTATATTTTCCTATTACTTTGACGCTTACTCTGTTATTTTTTTCAGGAAATTTACAATTGTTATAAATTCCTTCTTACAGGAGGTCTGACACAGTCAGCATTGATTAGACACACCACCAAATGGCAATACTTAATTCTCAATTTATTCCTAAAGATCCTGGAGGAATACCAGAGAAACAGAACAATTTGAAGTTCATAGAAAAGAACGGTTAAGTCATTATGAACAGAATTATTTACTACAATAAACATGCCGGGAGAGCTGACAGGTCCATAAATCGCCATTTAGTGTATTATTTTAGGTAGGAAATGTGAGGATTTATTTCCAAGGGTATCTTTATAGTAGTCAAAGATCTGCTTTCCTCAAGTAGAGCTTCAAATCCTATGCATAGACATAACATTAAAATATAGTTATATATTGCTTACTACATACTGTCTCATACTTAAAGGGGAGGGGGTTAAGTAAAAAATACCATGTATCTATGGCTATAAGGGTAATCCAAAGATAAATAGCAATAAATCATGTTTGGCTGGCTTACTGGAAATGAGGCTTCAGGGAAAAATTATGTTATATATATTCTCTCTGTAGTTGGTGCCTTCCAGTCATCAGGGTGGGGGGCAGTTAGAGTTACCAGTCATGACACAATGAATGTGTTGTGATCATGCCCCTGCACATTGATTGACAGTCAGCTCTCCACACACTAGTTGAACACTCTTGCTGTAGGCTGGCAATCGATGTGCAGGAGATTGATGACGGTAATCTGCACTGCCAAAATGACTGGAAGCGAGCGGTTGAAGGGAGAATAAAACTTTAAATGGAACCTGTCTTTTAAAATAAAAATGTTATTAACCTGCAAGTATGGGGTTAATCTTCAGGTTAATAGCGTTTTGAAGCTACCCAATGCCTGCACTGAGAGCCTCATTGTTAGAAGGAAATAAATTTTACTCCTCCCGGCAGCCTCGGGCTTTCAGTCAGAGGGGTGGGCTGGTGAGACTTCAGTCACCGCTGAGTACATAATGAGCGGTAGCTGCACCGTGCTCCTGGCACTGACTGACATCCAGCATTAAGTGTCTGAATGCCTGAGGCTGCCAGGAGAAATAAAGGTCATCTCCTTTACAGGACTTAGAAGCTTTGCCATTAGAAAAATTCTATCTAAGGCTGTGGTCACAGTTGCCATGCGTTTTTTTAAGTGATTTAACAAAACTCATGCTTTTTTTCATGTCAGCATGAGTTTTGTAAGATGTGTGAAGGCTCCCTGCGTTTTTGGGTGCGTTTTTGAATCTGCACCTAAAAATAGTGCTTGTAGTATTTTTTGAGCGTTTGAAACGCATGCGTTTTGTAGAAAACGCATGCGTTTTATAACATGGGTTCCTATGGAAAACGCATGCAAAAACGCATGTACAATTAGTACCATTTAGTGCCATTCAAAAACGCATGCGTTTCCCATAGGAGCCCATGTTAAAAAAAACGCATGCGTTTCCGGAAACGCATGCATTTTTTTAACATGGGCTCCTATGGGAAACACATGCGTTTTTGGATATGCTCCAAAAATGCATGGTACAGTCACACATGCTTTTTGGCTATTAGGGCATGCGTTTTTTAACATGGGGGCCTATGGGTGCGTTTTTAACATGCGTTTTTGAAAACGCAGGTCTCCAAAAATGCATGTGAAAAATGGTACTGTGACCACAGCCTAAGAACCAAACAGAGAAAAAATCCAAAGACACTTACCAAAGAGCAGCATAATCCCTGATGTATGGTTGGGCGCTTTCTTACTTTGGGCCAAAATATTAACCAATAGCTCACATTATCTTGTATCAGTTTTTTTTTTTTGCAGTTTTCACATTTTTAGCAGGGTGCAGCAGGGCCTTCTGATTTTAAATTGGGTACATTGGTGAGCCTGTCCTTTGAGATGCACTTATTTGGCGCGTTTTTCTAAGCACATATTTGCCCCAAAAACGCATGTGCATCTGCGTTTCCCAGCAAAGTGAATGAACATTCACTTTGTGCCATTCAGCCGTCGCGTAAAAAAGAATGAACATGTCAATTCTTTCCAGTTTTTTACGCGCGTTTCCTCCATAGGCCCCATTGTAAGCACTGTAAGAAACACGTGTAAGAAAGCGCCGTTGAAGTTGTTCAAATACGCAGCGTGTGAACACAGCCTACAAGTCAGAAACTGTGCATCACACTCATATTTGTGACTGGCTCCCTATGCGAGCTTCATTTGTGTGCATGTTTTTAATACTAGCATCCATCCCTTCCATCTTTGAGGCTTGTGAGTGGCTTTGTCATCAGCATCCTATACCTGTGCTGCTACCACCTCTATAAAGGCTAGGGTCAGACTTGCGTCTGCCCCTAGCCTGGCGGATCCGGGAAAAACTTACAAATTTTCTGCCTCAGTGCATAGAGTTACCAGCAGGTAACTCTATGCTCTGCCTGTCTATTGATCTCTATGGCAACCGGACACTTACCGCAGCCTCTGGCTCCACAAAGATCTCCAAGATATGCGCTTTTGCTGAGCGCACAGGAATTGCTGTTTGCAGCGCTTCCTGTGTACTCTGCTATAGCGCATATCCGGGAGATGTCTGTGGAGCCGGAGGCTGCGGTAAGTGTCCGGTTGCCATAGAGATCAATAGACAGGCAGAGCATAGAGTTACCTGCTGGTAACTCTATGCACTGAGGCAGAAAATGTTAAGTATTTCCTGGATCCGCCAGGCTAGGGGTAGACACAGGTCTGACCCTAGCCTAAGGGTGTTTCACATGCTGCGTATTTGCTGCATTTTACGCTCGCGCGTAAACAAAACCCAGCAAATACACAGCGTGTATACGCACCCTAATGGAGGTCTACTGCATTCTGTCTGTGCATTTATTATTGGATTTGGCTGCTCTTTGGTAAACATTCTAGCAAACCAAGATATTGCTAGTCTGACCAATGTGCCGTATATATGAATGTTAAAGGAAACGTATAACCGCTGAAAATGCTATGTACCTGCAGATATGGTGTTAATGTGCAGGTAAATAGCATTACAGTTCTGCCTCGCCGTCTTATTGAACTTTCGGCTAGTGGGAGAAAATTAACTTATTTCTTCTTGCGAGCCACAAATTTCTACTCATGTGTAGATTACATGCACTAATACACATTTGAAATTTTACCTCCAGATTTTCTGCATCTCATGCAATTCAATGGGGAAAGTCCGCACATAAAACTAAAGCTTGGGTCAGACTTGCGTCATGCATTTTCTAAATGCAGGCGCTATTTTCATGTGCAAATGTTGAAAAAGTGCAATGCGTTAGACGCTATACGTTTTTGCAAGTGCACAAAAAAACGTGGTGTGCAGCGTTTTTTGGTGCTTTAGCAAAAACGCATGCTTTTTTTTAACATGAGAGTCTATGGGAAACGCAAGCGTTAATGCATGGTACATATATGTACCATGCGTTAAAACATGCGTTAACGCATGCACTAAAAATGAACATACATGCCATGAAAATGGCAAGGGGAAAAAAAGGATCCTTTAATGCACCCTTCCAACGGATGCAAGCTCCCAAGTCTGATCCTATCCTAATGGCCACTTTACACGCACCAACTTATCTGTCCAACTTCTGAACAACTTACTGGTTGCAGTGAAATCATGGACACTTTGTTCCATTTGTACACAGCCACAAAATGGAGCAATGTCTCCATAATTTCACTGCAACCAGTAAGTTGTCCAGAAGTTGGACAGATAAGTTGGTGTGTATAAAGTGGCCATAAGATGCTGTGTTTTTTGCACAATGAAAATATGCAATGTCAAAAACTCTGGTTAGTCTATGCTGTAGCTATTCCATGCTCATGTTCTATGTTCATTGCTCAAGATCAATATGAATACTTACAGTGGAGTCCTAATGTTAAAAAAATCTTGGGTTGTTACATCTAGAGATGAGCAAACTTTCCCTGAACATGTTCGCCAACTGCAAATGCGGCACGAACATTGCAGATTCGGTTCGCGATCGGAAACCCGACCAATTAAACAAAAAAATCGGTGAACACAGGTGTGTTCGTTAACTGATCTGATAAAAAAAAAATTACTACATTTAAGGATGCTTTCACATCTGTGATTATTGTCATTCGTAACAGATCCGGCAGATGTTGCCGCATCTGGCGGATCTGCCGCGTAACGGCCGACTTGCGGCACGGATCTGGCAAGCCCCATTTATTCTCTATGGGGCTTGCGGTCGAGTGCGGCAAGTGCGGTTTTGCAGATCCGGCATGTGCGGCACTTGCGGCACCGCAAAAAAAAAAAAGCGCTGCTAGCCCTGTGCCATGCATGCAGGCTTGCACCATTATAACATTTTTATTTTTGGTCAAATGATGCCACTTTGGTGATATCTGGCTCTAATATTTGGAAATGTGGAGACTTCTCTTTGGGTTTCTTTGTTGTATCTTTTGTGACTATAGCAAGGTTCTCAGCACTATGCCTATACATGTAACTGACCACCTGACTAATTCTTCCGGTAGTACTCCATGAATCTGATAAATGTGCTACCTGAGGGTGGTGGAGCATAAAATTTACTGGAGCGGTTGCATTACTTATGAGGGCCACATCATAAAAAAGAAAATTGTTGTGCACCACCTGATATGACAAAGAGCATGGTATAAAGCAAAGGATTTAGCAATCAGAGTTGGCACCTGGCAACAAGTGGAGCATGCTATACTCAGACAGTTCATATTTCAAAAAAGAGAAGAAAAAAATTAGTGTCACTCAACATTCTGCCTAAAATTAAATCCTGTATTTCAAATCCATAAAACCACAGCAGGTACAGAAAAATGAAGCCAGCAGCATTCAAAGGACTACAGCCATTTCGTGCATAGCTTGCAATTCAACAGGGTCCTGATCAAACCGTTCAGGATCTCTACTGATTTGCTCTTTCTGGCATCAGCAGTAACACCATCAGTTCTTTTATGTTCTTATGGTGCTGTACCGGGGTTTCATAGGCCGTGATGAAGTCTCTAGCCCTCCAAATGGGTCCATAATCGTGCGCCACTCCTTAAGAGTACCTTGAGTCGATGTAAATGTTGACTTTCTTCTGAGCAGCCATCTTGCAGGCTGCTGTCAAAGTAAGTAGTTCAGCTTCCTGTGCCAACAGGGACGCCGTATCACGCGCTTAGTTTGCACTGACATTGCCAGACGCTGCTGTATGTGTTGTTTTCCTTTACTTGTGTGAAGGTCTTGCCTCCTGAGTTGTGCTCTAGGGCAGCACTCACTATTATGTTTAGCTGCTGGTTGAGTGGTTTAAGTGTGATTCACTGGGAATCCAATCCCCCTGGCTCTAAATAGCCTTCCCTCTCCTCTGTCAGATGCCATTTATAGAGTTAGTTGGCTCTTGGTCATTGAGCTGAGAAGACGTTTTGCTGCTGTGCTGAAGCCTCTAGTAGAGTTCTATTGCCATGGGAGAAGCTGTGATCCCCAACCCGTGGGTGGAGGTAGCGGCCCTCAGCCTAGGGCTAATCAGGAGCTTACGGTAAAGGGTGGCGGCTCGGAACTCCTCCCCATCAGAGGTACTTGCAAGATCAGGGCAAGCCAGGGACCCCAGCATCATGGTCAGAATAGGCTCTCCTTAACCCTTTTGCCCATCACACCATCAAGTTACCTGATTCCCTCACCTCCCGAGTGTGACACGCTGGTAGTGGTTTGGCTATCAGTATAGTATCGTCTGTGACCACAGCCATGCTTGTGTGAAATCTTCCTTTCTGGTATGCATATCTTGATCCATATGGAAAGTCAGGTCCAGGTCTTCCATCAGTGTATCCATGACTGTGTCGAATCCAGAGGTTTCCTGCCTCATGAGAGGAAGGCAGTCATGTTGAGCCATTTCAGAGTCCACATCTTCTTCCACCAGAGTATCACAGGGACCACACTCGCCCCTTGGAAGAGGAAGGAGAGGAGCAGGATTAAGAACATCACACCTGGAGATGGCTATGTTGTCAGGAAGCAGGAGTGAACCCTGCAAGTGTAGATGGCAGTCAGCAGACAGGTGCTTTTGCTGTGTCTAGGGCAGAATGGCAGTGATGCTGTGTGGTGCCATTATCCTCAATCTGTGGCCCAGGATGAAATCAGAAGTCTTGTTTAGCAACAAGTGAGTTGCAAAAACAGCTCTCATGCAGATTGGTGCCCTTCTGGCCACTGGTTTCAGTCTGCCTGAATAATATCCAAGGGGCTGGCATCTTCCACTATGTGATTGGGTGAGGACTCCCGTAGCATACCCTTGTTTCTCCATGACAAACAGACAGAACGGTTTCTGAGGCTGAAGGCACACTGTCGTGCATCAAACACGGAGCGTGTTTGAAGCACGACAGTGATGCGAGTGCTGTGCGTGTTTTGGGAGTGTGTGGTGCGAGTGTGGTGCGTGCGGTAAGTGTAATTAAAAGAAAAAACAGATATTGCGCCACACTGCAACTGGAGGAACTTAATACACGGTTTTACTATGTTTGCACTAACCTTTACTGGTTGTGCAACACCCCGCACAACCAGACTGATGGCTTAATGTGGATCACTGTACTGACAAGGGCCAATATTCCCTCCTCCTCAGATACTCCGGGCCTGGTGGTCGGCTCCTTAGTTCCTCTGGAGATGGAGGTGGGCTCCTTCACTCCTCCACCCGAAGAGGCAGACTCGCTGCACTGGCTTCCGTCCCAGCTCCACACTGTGTATCAGTTGATCATTCAAGGGTGGGTCTTTATGATGTACTGCCAGGTACTGTGGATCTTAGAGCAGCTCACACACCGCACTCCCAACAAGGGAGAAGGAGATTAGCAAATAGAAAAACAAGCGGTGTCAGAGGTTTGGAGCGCTAAAGAAACCACGGGTTGGTGATTAAATTACCGATAATTTATTGCACGAACAGCAGGGGTCCAGTATGCCACAACGCGTTTCGACGCACAGATGCACTTGAGAAAGACGCATCTGTGCGTCGAAACGCGTTGTGGCATTCTGGACCCCTGCTGTTCGTGCAATAAATTATCGGTAATTTAATCACCAACCCGTGGTTTCTTTAGCGCTCCAAACCTCTGACACCGCTTGTTTTTCTACGTGCGGTAAGTGTGGCTGGCTGTATGTATGTGAGTGTACTGCGATTGTAAGGTGTGAGTGCGTATGTGGTGCGTGATTGTGATGCTGTCCACGGTCCTGAAGGACATTCAAACTCTGCGGCTGTCAAAGCTACAGAGTATGAATGTGTCAGTTTCCCGGTACAGTAATGATTCACCTTGCACCACTGTGTCAGTGGTGCAAAAAGATTAATAAGCACCCAGCTGCTGGGCACCTCTTTGTCTTTTTTGGGGTTAAACGGCCTATACAGGATCTGTGCGGCATATGAGCACAGATGCTGCATATGTGGTAGTTAATCAGGTTAATAAAGGGTTAATATGTGTATAATATTTTGGCATCATGTCTCTAGGGACTGTCCACCCTCCTTAGAGACATGGTGCCTAAATTCATTCAGGGTTTAATTGTCTATATTTCTGTTTTGCTGGCATTTGTCGGCTTTTTGTAATCATTGCTGAAAGCCGGCGGCTCCTGGCTGTCAGCGCGGTATGCTACGCGCAACAGAGGTTGCATGTGTAACTGAAGCATCAAGAATCCAGCGGCGGCTGTAAGTCACTAGTCCAAAGACTGACGAGCTGAGTTGGATTTGCAGATTGGGACATGTTCTTCAGTGCTTTCTTCTTGTCTTCAGTCAGATGTTTTGTCTGGTAAAAGATGCAGTGTCCCAAGAATATCACCTTGTCCATGCAGAATTGCAACTTGTCCTTTGATGCTTTACATGCATTGTGGGCCAAGAACTGGAGCAAGGAGATAGAGTTGTTCTGTGCCTCTTCTTCTGAGTCTGAACACAAAAGAAGATCCACATACTGCAGAGGTGCAACACCAGGATTGGTCATCTTCCATGGTTCTAGGACTGTCTTCATGACATAGCCGAACAGGAAGGGGCTATTCTTTGCTCCTTGGGGCATCACAGTCCATGTGTATTGTTGATGTTCATGCGTAAAACCGAAGAGGTACTGGCAGTTTGGGTTCAGTGGGATACTGAAGAAGGCATTTGCCAGATCATTCACCGTGAAGCAGGAGGAAGTAGGTAGGATGTTTTACAGAAGAGTGTGTGGATTTGGTACAATTGGGACGTCCAATACTGTAGCTTCATTCACTGCACGTAGATCTTGTACCATCCTGTACTTACAGTAGATGGCTGGCCACTTGGGGTTTTCTTCTTGACAAGGAAGAGTGGTGTATTACATGGTGACTTGGTTGGGATGACAGCTCAATTTATTAACAATACTTTGAGCTGTTGTGTGATATGACTTCAATTTGAGGAATGGACAGCAGGTAATGTGGTTTCCGTGTCAGTAGGGCTCCTGGCTTGAGCTTGACTTCCACAGGCTGTACTAAGAGTCTTCCAATGTCTTCATGGTATCTGGTATTTGGACTAGCCATTGTGTCCCTGTGGGAGAAACAACTTTAGTAAAGGAGAAAAGACCAAGTACCTGGAAGACTTCATCTTGTTCCAGAGGCGTTGACTGTGTGATGTTCCCACCTTCATGAAATATAATGCGATCCTGCAGTTTTTGCAGCAGATCTGTCCCCAACAGGTTGACAGGACATGTTTTGGATACTAGTAGCTGAGTAACTTGTACCTGTGATGGTTGTATTTTTGGAGTAATATGCTATAGCTGTGTCATGGGGGTGTATTTAATGACTCCATCAACACCAACATATGGCACTACTTCATCTATTAGACAGTTGTGATCAGGTAGATCTGAGTACCTAATTAGACTTCTGGCTGGACCGGTATCCACTAGGAAATGCATTATTTTTCCTTCGACTTCCATGTGTATGGTTTGGGCAGGACCACTGGGTAGTTTTGTGGAGCTGTACAGCAAAGTGCATTGTATGAGTGGATCCGGCTTGCCAAGTTCCTATTGGGAAGGGGAAGACTGCTGCTGGTGCTAAGAACAAACCTGTTGTTCTTTCTGCATCCTGGGCCAGTATTGGACAGTGTGTTGGGGTCCCAACGCTGCGGAGCTGATCTGCAGTGTTTCTTGACGTGTCCAATCTTCCCACAGTTGAAGCACTTAGCCGTCGACTTGCAGCTCCTTTTAATGTGTCCAATCTTCCCACACTTGTAGCATGTAAATTGTAGTGGTCTTGATTCATCTAATTGTTGTGCGTATTCTTGTGACACGATAGCATTATTGCGTGGAGTTTTGGGAGGTGGATTCATTTGTATCCCTCTTGCCACTTGAAAGAGAGTGTCTTTATCTACCGTATTCTTTGCTTTATAAGACGCATCGGATTATAAAATGCAGCCCAAATTTGTTGAAGGAAAAGAGGAAAAAAATAATTTTTAATGTTAAATGGGGTCCGTCTTATAATGTCAGTGTCCATCTTATAATCAGTATATATGTTCCTCATCCTTGTACATAACCCCTCATCATAGTATATATGTCCCCATCCTTTTATTTATAGTCCCCCTCCTGATATATATGATCCCCCTCCTGGTATATATGTCCCCATTCTCTTATGTCTGTGTGGCGCCGCACTGGATAAGCCACCACCAGAGGTACTACATTCCCGTGGTTAGGGAGTGTAGTTCCCCTGTTCTCCAGGTTCTGGGATGGTGTGGTTGAGCCCGAAACAAATGCAATCACAACCCAAACACGTAGGCCCTGGGACAATGGGAGGACTCTGAGGGAGGGCCTAGGTCACAAACAAAAGGGAACAGGAAAGTGCTAGACAGGAGTAGTATAGTAGGAGGAGGAGAGTGGAGGAAGCAGCAGCAGGAGGGTGCAGAGTCAGTGTGGTGTCGGCGCCCGGGGCTTGGAGCATGACCACGCTCGCCCCAGAAAGGAGAGACCAGAAGGGTGAAAGGAGAGAAGAGCCTAGGGGTGCGGAAGAGACACCGATCCCTGTACGCCCAAATCTGAGGAGACAGAGGGGCTGGTGGACGACACAGGGACCCGGCCCTGAACACAGTGTGGATACTTCATCCCCGAGCTGTAAACCCAGAGCCCCTGACTTCTAATGGGAGCTGTGGATGAACACCCGACACATCTTGGGGAAGGTGGCTGAACTAGGGACCAGTGCCCGGGAGAGGAACCTAATGGCGCCCGGGACACAACAGCACCTGTGGCCATCGGTACTTGAGCTCTGTGCTTCGGAGAGCATTGAGAGCCTGAGGGGCAGAGCAATGACATGCTTGCCTCAGAAGAGAACTACCCCTTATAGCGCTGAGAGAGAGAACATAGACCCACCAGAGACAGACCACTCAGTAAGAGAGAGAGGCTCAGTAACACCAACCCGGTCCTGGAGAAAAAGCTGAACCGGAGCCTGGCAAGGGAGGTACCCGGCGGCCATGTTGAAGCACCAAGTAAAAGTAATGGAACTACAGCTGTGGTGTGTGTGACTTTCTTGAGCGGCGACCACTGGCCGCGGGAGGCCAGCATGAAACACCGGGGTATCGACACTCCACTGAACATCTGCCAATGTACAGACTGAGTCCTCCATTCCACTGCCCTGGGGACCGTGCTACGCATGCAGGGAGAGAAACCATCCAAGCTGCCAGTCACCATTCCCAGAGGTTTAGAAGCAGTGGTGGCCACCCTGGCCGCATACCGCAGGTGGCATACAAATACCCCCTTATCCCTCAGACTTTCCCTATCATCATTCCCCGATTTATTTTAAATGACACTGCCAGGGTCACGGGACTGGATCTCGGCCCCCTTCTTTCCCCGTGAAAAGAACTGAGAAGCGAAGAAGAGAGAACAGCTAGTAACTGCCCGTTTGCCGAGTCTTCCCCGACCCTGCAGTGGGCATGTCATCTGTCCCCCATTCTGGTATTTACACTGCATGTTCCCCATCTAGGTATGTATATGTGCACCCTTCTGATATATATGTCCCCCCATCATGGCATATATACCAGGATGGGGGACATACAGTGTATATACAAATGGGGGACATACAGTGTATATGTGGCGCCCCTGCGTCTTGGTCGCCACAGTGGTACTGCACCTACTCTACAGGTGTGGTGCCATTGCTCTCAGGTAAGAAGGGGACATGAACCTGAGACACACCATCTTACACCCAATACCATACCCAACTTCAGGCTAGGAAATGCAGGGTGGAAGAAACCCCTCTAGAGGGCAGACCTCATCTGCTGGCTGGAGGAAGGAGTAGTTGAGGGGAAGGGAACACAGTTAGTGAGCAGTCAGAGTTAGCCTAGGGTCACACATAAGCCCTGGATCTGTTATTTGCATCAGTTATTCAGCTTTAGAATTCTAAGTCCAAAAAACTACTGTTAACTGATCCAGGACTCAAGTGTGACTGCTCTGCAATGCGTTTTTTAACAGGACCCAAAAAATGCTGCAAGCAGCGTTTTTTGGGTGTAGTAAAAAAATGGATCCGTTTTTTAACATGGGGCCATATGGGAAACAAATTCGTTAACAAATTTTTGCTAGCATTTTATGGCAAAAAATAGCAAAGTCCAAAACACGCATAGCTGCACAGGAGGCTCAAAAACCAGCCTTAAAATAACGGATCTGTTATTGAAAACAATGGAAAAAATTTATTGGCATGTGTGACCCTAGCCTTAGTCTGCAGGAGAGTGAGGAAAAAGCAGCATCAAGATGAAGTTCTAGGGGAGGCTAGAGCTGGGGCAGAGTGGGACCAGTGGGTAAGTCACCATGGAACCCTAGTCAGAGTGACCCCGAATCTACAGCCGTCGTTTAGGTCGCTGGTGGAGGAACTAGCTGCATGAGGGGACCGGCCCCAATCAAATGTGAAAACTACGTTCAAGCAAGGAAACCGGAGGCTACTGGACTGCAAGTGCAGTGGCCAACCCCGTGTACACACTCAGGCACAGTGACTTCAGGGGGTCAAGAGGATGCGCCAGGCTGTCGACTCAACAGGGCACACAGTCGCCTGCTTTGGGACTAGTAGCACAAAGGCGCAGGGGAAGAAAGGAGAGAAGAACAGCACAGAGAACAGGGCAGCAAAGAAAGGCTTATGAAAGGTGTCTCAGCAGAGTGTTTCTGGACTATCTGAGCGCTATCCGAGCTGCACACTGGAAGAGCACAGTGCCCTGGCTGGTGAAAATACCAACAGTAAAAATCTGGTGAGAACCGCAACCCCGGTGTCTGTCCACTCCTTCTGTGCCTTCCTGCACCACTACCACCATCATCTATATTGACTCAAATACTAAACTCTGGGGACCCGCTCCGTCCGTGGGGAGTGATACACTAATGCTGCCACTACATCCATTCCCCAGGATTCACTACTACAAACAGCGCTGGTCATCCTGACCAGAATCCATGGATGGTATCACAAATAAACTTTATTCCCCTGTAAATATCCCCTTCACATGCTGGGTCAGGGCCACTGGTTCTGGGGTTGCCACCATGACTACCGAACAGACTGATACCCCAGAGTCCGAGTACCCCCGATCCTTACGACCGTTGCATATATACCAGAATGGGAGACAGACATAACAGAATGGGGACATATATACCAGGATGGAGGACAGACAGTGTATATATGTCTCCCCATCCTGGTACTTACATCCACCATTTGTGCACATAGCCCCCCGTTGGTTACCGAGGGGGGATTGCAGGGATGTATGCGGTGGCACCATGGGTCCACGGGTGATTAATGACAAAGCCCGAAGCTGCGGGGAGGGGGTTGTGTAGTAATATGATTGGCGCTGACATTATTCATATCCCAGCATGCATTGACAAGAGGCAATACATGCTGTGTCCACACTTCAAGAAAATGGCTGCAGGTTGCGGTCTGCGTATGTGCCGCCTCCTTGGCCATTTCCTTGAAGTCGGGACACAGCATTTATTGCAGCTCGACAATGCATGCTGGGATATGAATAATGGCGGCACCTCTTGGGTACTACCGGGACTTCTCCGACAGCTCCGGGCTTTGCCTCCACCACCCCGTGGGCCGATGAAGCTACCGCATGCACCCCTGCAACCCCTCGATAATTTTCTTTTTTGAATTCAGATTTTAAGATGCATTGTTCTCCCTATATAGGGGTAACAAAAGTGCATTTTAAAATCCAAAAAAATACAGTAATTTTCAATATTCAGGTCTAGCAACCTGCAATTCTCTCCGTATGGGTTCAAGGAGGCCCTGGAGGTTTGCAGATGAATTTTTTCATAAAGGTTGAATCCCATATCTGTATACATCTGTTTCAACCTGTGGAAAAATTGTTCCACGGTCTCCTCTTTGTCCTGCATTATAACCTGTAAGGAGATTGCCTGCTCAGTTAAGCAGTCCTTCGCCCAGTCATAGAGCTTGAATTGAAACTGAGTTCCTGACTCATATGAGCATTTATCCTGCTCCATTTGCTGGCCAGAAACTAGAGCACCTTCCATTACTGGTCAGAAGGCATCCCTTGCTCTGATCTGGGTGAGTCCATAGAGATCTGCCCATGAGGCCGAGTGGGTCTTCTGAATCGGACTCATTTTCTTATAGAAAGGCATGGGCTGTTTGTCTCGGACTGGTAGGCTGTTCACTAGCACAGCAGGCTGTTGAGGCCTTCAGGTGACATACTAGTGCATCTCAATGAATTAGTATAGCATCAAAAATCAATGTAATATTGCTATGTTTGAGGGCATTTCTGGGAGTCCTGAAACACACTGGCTAATAAAATCAATATTATTTCACCCTTTGATGTATCGTGGAATACGGCATCACAGTTTTTAACCCTTAATCCTCCCTACTTTAATTTTCAGAGATAATGACCCTTGGGTTTTCATTGGCTGTAAGCCATAATCCTCAACATTAACAGAAAAAACACTTGAAATAGATAATTCTGTTTGTAATGATTCCTGTTTACCCAAAAGTAAGACTGCGTCTTATATTAAAGGGATCCTGTCACCTCCAAAACGCCTCCTAAGCTATCAAAACATGTCCCTGCAGCATCACATCACACTAATCTCACACTCCTTTTGTCTCCTAAAAGCATCCTGTGAAAGTGGAGACAAACGTTTTAATACTTACTCATTAGTGATTATAATTAGCAGGGGCTATATTCTTTAGTCACCAGGGGGTGTTGTTTTGCAGCTCCAGGATCCATCCCTCTCTCTGTCTGTGCTGCTGTGAAACTGAAACTGAAGGCAGGACTAATGATTTGCATTCTGTGAGTGATAGAGAGGGGGGAGGGCAATGCCTGCACAAGCAGAGCAAACACACAGAGAGAGGGTGGATCCTGGAGCTGCAAAACAGCCCGCCTTGGTGACTAAAGAATATGGCCCCTGCTAATTGTAATCCCTAATCAGTGAGTATTAAAACGTTTTTAAGCACTTTCACAAGATGCTTTTAGGAGACAAAAGAAGTGTGAGATTAGTGATAGGATGCTGCAGGGACATGTTTTGCTAGCTTAGGAGGCATTTGGAGGTGACAGGATCCCTTTAATGTTTGCTCCCAAAGGTGCTCCATGTCTTTTTTTCAAGCGGTGTCTTATTTGTTCATGAAGAATTCACATTTATTGTTGAACAAAATAATGAACATTTATCATACCCTTGCAGCCCCAATACGGAACCCACATCATCCCCTTGCAACCCCCATTACGGTATCCATATCATCCCCTTCATCTCCTTGCAGCCCAAATATCGTATCCCCATCATCCCCTTGCAGCCCCCATTACAGTATCCCCATCATCCCCTTGCAGCCCCAATTATGGTATCCCCATTATCCCCCAATATCAGTATCCTCATCAACCCCATCAACCCCATCATCCCCCAATATGGGTATCAGCATCAAAAGACACACACACACACACACACACAAACATGGGCAAACACACAGGGACACACACACACAGGGATACACACACACACAGGGACACTTCTCACCAGTTTCGGTCTGCCGCTGCATTCCGGCACTGTTTTCAGCTCTCTGATCCCTACCGTTGTCCTGGTGCCCGCAGATCCATTTATTCCTGTAGAAAACAAAAAAGGGGCGCAATGTGTGAACCCAGTTGCAGGCAATTATATATTATATATATATATATATATATACATATATATATACAGTTGTGGCCAAAAGTATTGACACCCCTGCAATTCTGTCAGATAATACTCAGTTTCTTCTTGAAAATGAATGCAATCACAAATTCGTTGGTATTATTATTGTTACCACCCGGGGGTCTGCTGCGGCGTTCCAGCGTCCTCTTCTTCCTGCACCCTCAGCAGCCGGAGAAGGACTCCTCGCCTGGCACCCACATTCCAGCACCCTCTGCTTGAGCAGCGCTGCTCCTCTCAGTTCCAGGGCCGCTACTTGAGCTATGATGATACATCTCCAAAGCAGTATATGCTGGAGAGGCTGCAGGGATCATGCTCCTCCCCTCAGCCAATCACCAGGTCTCTGTGTTCTACCAATCAGGAGTACCCTGCTGATATATAAGCTTTCAGTTTCCTGTCAGTCCTTGCCAGGGCAACTTCTACCTTTTGAAGTGGCTAATCCTGGTCTGGTCAGGTTGTTCCTTGTTTTTCTGGTTACCTGATTACTCTTGTTCCTTCCCGCAGATTCCTCCCGTACCGGCTCCTCGCTGACTCCAGTGGTCTCGGCCTGCTTCTGGACCTCTTCCCTGCTGAAGCTCTTCCTCCAGCCGTGCTCTGGATTCTCTGTGTTCCTGGTTCCCGTTTCTTATTACTACCCGGTTGCTGTTTTGTTTCCACGTCGCCTGGGGTCGGTTTAACACTCGTGTCCGCTTCACTGGCCCCTCCGAGGTTGGTTCCGACGGGATCCCTGTATAGGGGTTAAGCGCTCCGGGGCCTCCTTCGCTGGGTTTCCAGTGTTGCGACCTTGTGGCCCTCTCCAGGGGCGTGTGGGCCTGTGTTGTTGTTGTTCTAATAAACCTGTTGACTTTACGTTACTGGTCCGCCTCTTTATCACCCGGAATCGGCATCCGCTCTACGCGGTCCAGTGGGTCCACGTGTGGGGTCCGTCAGTAGGACGTGACAATTATCTTCATTTAATTTGTCTTGAATGAAAAAAACATAAGAGAATGAAGCAAAAAGCAAAACATTGATCATTTCACACAAAACTCCAAAAATGGGTCAGACAAAAGTATTGGCACCGTCAGCCTAATACTTGGTTGCACAACCTTTAGCCAAAATAACTGCGATCAACCGCTTCCGGTAACCATCAATGAGTTTCTTACAATGCTCTGCTGGAATTTTAGACCATTCTTCTTTGGCAAACTACTCCAGGTTCCTGATATTTGAAGGGTGCCTTCTCCAAACTGCCATTTTTAGATCTCTCCACAGGTGTTCTATGAGATTCAGGTCTGGACTCATTGCTGACCACCTTAGAAGTCTCCAGTGCTTTCTCTCAAACCATTTTTTAGTGCTTTTTGAAGTGTGTTTTGGGTCATTGTCCTGCTGGAAGACCCATGACCTCTGAGGGAGACCCAGCTTTCTCACACTGGGCCCTACATTATGCTGCAAAATTTGTTGATAGTTTTCAGACTTCATAATGCCATGCACACGGTCAACCAGTCCAGTGCCAGAGGCAGCAAAGCAACCCCAAAACATCAGGGAACCTCCGCCATGTTTGACTGTAGGGACCGTGTTCTTTTCTTTGAATGCCTCTTTTTTTCTCCAGTAAACTCTACCTGCCTGTTTGAGGTACTCAGCATATGACTCCGTCCTTTGTGTCAGTGCAGCAGCATGGTGGCTGGTCTGGGTGGATGGACAGGAGCTGTCCATCCACCCAGACCAGCCACCATGCTGCTGCACTGACACAAAGGACGGAGTCATATGCTGAGTACCTCAAACAGGGTACTGGCCTGAGCAGTTGCTCATGTGGGAACTGAACCACAAACCCCCTTTCTATATATACAGAAGACTCACTTGAGAAAGGCTCAACTGGAGTCGAAACGTTGTGTGATACAACCTGTTTTTCACCTTCAAAAATAAAAAACACAAAAAGGATAATCATCTCTCTTCTTTTATTGTGTGCCGGGGATATATTTAAAGACTTTGTGGCCTATTTTTCCCTTGTGCACCTAAACGGTGGTCGAGCTATACTATATGCTCTCTGATTAAACATAACAGAGTCACCATAGACTTTGGGACAATAGACCAATCTACGGATGAAAGAAGCTCTAAACCGACAAGCCCCTGATGAACCTTCCATATAGTGGGAAGGCAAAACGCGTCGGGCGTGGTTATTTGTCCACATTGTTGGACCACATCTAAGAATCATCTGTTCACATTATTCTAGGACTTCTGACGGAGGGGTGGGAGTGGACCAAGAAACCAAGGTTGCTACACATCCACACAGAGATAGGTAATACTGAACCGAGAGATTTCTGCTGCTGGATTTTAACCTGGAGACGCAATATGTCCAGGGAAATCCTTAGTGGAACTCTGACATACCTACTACTGGAATCAACTCCTATTGACCCTAGAACCCTCAGAAAAAGGGACGGAATAAGTGAAAACACTGTTTGTCTTACTATATGCTTCTTTGGGGGTGGGTTTTTTCCTTTGTGATCTGCACTAACACTAGTATCACAGTTTTACACTGGCTTTTAAACAAACAAATTAAAGCTTATCAGCGAAACAGAGTATCCTGACGTGAATAACACTCTTGGTATTCTCTTGATCAGCTTCAAGAGGTAGTCACCGGAAATGGTCTTCCAACAGTCTTGAGTTCCCAGAGATGCTTAGCACTTGTTGGCCCTTTTGCCTTCACTCTGCGGTCTGGCTCACCCCAAACCATCTCGATTGGGTTCAGGTCTGGTGATGTGTTCAGGTCTGAGGTTCAGCTCACCCCAAACCAGGTCAAAGCCACACAGAGTTCTAGCAGTAGACACATCTCTACAACAACTGTTAAGAGGAGACTTTGTACAGCAGGCTTTGATGGTAAAATAGCTGCTAGGAATCCACTGCTAAGGACAGGCAACAAGCAGAAGAGACTTGTTTGGGCTAAGGAACACATCACCAGACCTGAACCCAATCGAGATGGTTTGGGGTGAGCTGGACCGCAGAGTGAAGGCAAAAGGGCCAACAAGTGCTAAACATCTCTGGGAACTCAAGACTGTTGGAAGACCATTTCTGGTGACTACCTCTTGAAGCTCATCAAGAGAATACCAAGAGTGTTATTCACAACAGGATACTTTGTTTGTCAATGTCACTGGTGGAACAAATTGCGTACTTGCGGTTACATGAACGAATGTTCCAGGCACCGTAACCGGATGATCCAGACAGCATTCTCCAGTCTGCAGTCACACAAAGTAGATACAGACCTGTGCCCCAAGTAAAAAAATATTTTTGTGACTCTGTGAAAAGAGAGAGTATATTATTTTTTTATTTTTTTATTTACTTGTAGAGCAATATTGATTCCAGAGAGCTGTACATGTGAAAAGGGGTTTGCATACAAAATAGAAATTATAATAAACAAACAAACAATGACAGACTGGTACAGAGGGTGAAAGGACTCTACAGTTACTTGCTTACAGTCTAAATAATAATGGTGTATGAGACAGTATGTTGGGGGGGTTGCAGAAGCTTCGGAGGTGGTGAGGTGGCAGCGGGTTCATTACAGGCTCTAAGTTTTCTTGAAGAGATTGGTTTTGAAGTCCCGTCTGACGGTTCTGAAAGTGATGCATATTTGGACTTGTTGGGACACAGAATTTCAGAGGGTGAGGGATAGTCAGCAGAAGTCTTGAAGGTGATTGAAGAATGTACAAGTGTGGAGGAGAGTGGCAGGTCTTGTGTGGGCCGGAGATTACATGTCAGAAAATGTTGGGAGGTTAGCTCAGAGATATATAAAAAGACAGATTATGGATGGCTTTATAGGTCCATGTTAGTTATTTGAACTGTACTAATCAAGACGTTTGTAAGCCAATTAAGGGATAAGGGAAGGAGTAGTGAGGAGAAAGGTGGATTAATCGGACATCACTTACAAAGTAACTAACAAAGTATAACTGTTCACCTAGTGTACATGTGACACGCCCACTCCAGGGCCAGCAAAGACTCGGAATCGGGCAGTTACTACCCTGTTTCCCCGAAAATAGGGCACCCCCGAAAGTAAGACATGCCATGGGGTTTAAT
Organism: Allobates femoralis; assembly: GCA_033576535.1. Taxonomy (NCBI): domain Eukaryota; kingdom Metazoa; phylum Chordata; class Amphibia; order Anura; family Aromobatidae; genus Allobates; species Allobates femoralis. The sequence continues at coordinate 236,527,325 of JARQOC010000002.1, forward strand.
GTGCCTGTAAATATAAGGCACCCCCCGAAAATAAGGCATGTCTCTATTTTGCAATATTTTACCACAGCATGCAGCTGTGATTCCTCCAGCCTGCCCCCGCTTCCAGCCCGCCCCCGCTTCCAGTCCGCCCCCCCCCCCCGCTTGTGTCCCGGTGCCCGTCGCTGTGAGAGGTGCCGCAGATGCATGTATATCGGCACCGCTCTATTTTTCAAGCCCCCGCCACTGTCCTCGCCAATCACAAGCCAGGAACTGCCCAGCGACCAATCACAGGCCATTCGCTGCATGACATCGGCTTCTGGCCTGTGATTGGCTGCCCAGTTGGCTCCTGTCCTGTGAATGGCTGGGCCAGTGGCACAGTATACCTACGGCAAGGAGATGAGAGTGGTGCCGTCCTCCTTGCAGCGGCGAGCACTGGGACAGTGGCGGGCAGCTGAGAGCGGCGCAGGAATGCAGCAGGGACCGGTGAGAAGTGTCCCTGTCTGTGTGTGTGTGTGCTCCTGTGTGCATGCCCCTGTGTTTGTGTGTCCTGTGTGTGCCCCTGTGTGTGTGTCTCCGTGTGTGCCCCTGTGTGTGTGCCCCTGTGTTTGTGTGTCCACGTGTGTGCCCCTGTGTGTGTGTGTGTGTCTGATACCATATTGGGGGATGATGGGGTTACTTTATTGGGGGCCGCAAGGGGATGATAACAGTAAGACACCCCCCGAAAATAAGACATGGCGCATCTTTAGGAGCAAAAAGTAATATAAGACGGTGTCTTATTTTCGGGGAAACACGGGTAGTTGTTCTCACGTCTTCACTTCTCGGTTCTTTTCATGGGCACGGACAGGAACCGAGACCCGGTCCCATGACCCTGGTGGTATCATTTAATAAACGGGGTGAAGTGTAGGGAAAGTCTAGGGGATTAAAGGGGTATTTGTGACGCCACCTGCGTTATGCGGCCATGGCGGCCGTCGCTGCTGCGGAACCTCTGGGGATGATGACCGGCAGCTTAGATAGTCCCGCTCACCGCTGGCGGAGTGCAGTCCCCAGGGCAGTGAAGTGGTTTCCCCCGGCTCGTTCCTCAGCAGTTGGTCGCTCAGTCAGCAGTACATTTGGTGTCATAGGCGGCCCGATGGTCACTGCAAATAAAAGTCTCTAACACACCACAGCTGTAGTTCCGTTACTTTTACTTCAGGTGTTAAACATGGCCGCTGGGAATGCCCTCTGCCAGTCTCAGGTACTTTGCTCTTTCTCCAGAGCCGGGTTGGTACAGTCAAGCCATGGTTGGTGCCCTTTCTCTACTTTCTGTCAGTGTCACAGTCTGGTGGTTCTCGTCTCTTGGAGTTATAAGGGGTAACTTTCATCTGAGGTGAGCAGGTTGTCGCTCTGGTCCCTAGGCTCTCAACGCCCTCCGCTACACAGAGCTCATGTATCGCTAGCCACAGGTGCTTCTGTGTGTACCATTAGGATCCTTCCCCGGCATTGCTCCCTAGTTCGGCCAAGATGTGTTGGGTATTCGGCCACAGCTCTCGTTGGAAGTCAGAGGTCTCCGGTGACCTCCCATCCATGCCTCTGAGCTCCTTCTTTCGCCCGCCACAAACCATATCTCCCAGCCTCTTCACTCTAGGCCATGAATTCCAATCGCAACCAGACACCAGAGGTCACGGACATGCAATGCTTCTGAACCAGATGTCTTGGTTATATTGGTACAGGCTGGAGATACAATGGCAGAAAGATGAGCAATTATGACCAGATAGTCCTCTTCTTTCTACTTTTGCATTTTTGACCTGTTCATTTCCAGCCATGACCAAGCCAGGAGATGGGGCTCATGGTGGGAAAAATAGGTAGTCCTTTGGTCCAGTCATCACTGAGTAAAAGAGCAGCAGGGCAGTGAGTAACAGAGGGGCCAAACATGTGAGCTGTGAATAGAGCTGAGCGAACCTTTGAAAGTTTGAATGCGGTTCGGTTTACCGAATGGGCAATGTTCATCGAACAGTTCATTGAACATCCAAACCCTATTCAAATCAATGGGAGTCAAAATGAGGAGAATAGAAAATACCTTAATAGGGGCCCAAAATCTGCCAAACAAAGCTGAAACTGATTTACTGTGGCACCTCGCTTTTTTGGCACAGAAATTATCCTCCTACACTATTACTTATTACCATCGGTAGCCAGATACAAAACCAACACAGCACTTGACAGGATGCAGTCAGACCCCAAAAGTCTGTATTGTAAATGTATGGCATGAAATGTGAGCCCCTATGAGGGCAGTGTTGCAAATGTATGTAAAGCACTATGGAATTAATAGCGCTATATAAATTAATTAATATTATTATTAGTATTACATAAAATAGTGATTGCATATTTTCAAAATGCAAAATCCATACTATGGTGTTTCATCTGTGTAAACAGACCTATAAGATCATGGATGTGAAATAGCATATGGCCATTGTATGCTATTGTTACATGAATTGCTATCACATAAGTGTAGAACAGAAGGCCTTGCATGCTGCTGACCCCCCAAAAATATTAAGCTCTCTCAAATCGATGTTTTAAAATCATTGTAAGCTACATTGACTACCCAGCTGCCGCCACATCTGGCACTGTTTCCAAAATTCAGACACTGCAGGTGTCAAAACACCTGCAAACTCCAGGAAGCTTAAAAAATCATTTAAAGCTCCTAAAAATTCTACACCTTCATACAAGGTGGTGCACCTGATGGCTGGGGACACTACTATCCATAATGGTTAGGTGTTGTTCCCAAAAATCTAAGAAAGGGGTGAGAATGCGCAAAATTGGGTCTTATCCTTAGGAGACAGGTTATGATGGTGTAACTTAGGAACTGCTCACCTGATAGGGTTGTGTAGCACACAACCGGCGTGATCGCTCAGAACAATACTGCTGCTGCCAGGACCGTACCTCCACAGGTCACTGTGGTCACGATAAGCTGGGTATAGTAGTAGCTGTTTATTTTCCGACGCGTTTCAGATGTTCCCTGAGGAAGGAGTTTGGGATATGACTCTGAAACGTGTTGGAAAATAAACAGCTACTACTATACCCAGACATACCGCTGTATCTGGTTTATACATCATACGAACACAGCAGCTCGGACCACGAGGTACTTTGTCCTATTGGAAGCTTAAATCTGCAGGAAGCACTCAAAGCCCTTAAACTGGCAGAACCTGCCTTAGCCCCGGGAGCTGATAAAATGCTACTCGACCAATTCATAGAGGGCCTCCTATCCCCTTCCCACAGAGGACAGCTGAGTATGATGCTTCTTCAGAATCCTAACATGACATTTGCTGAGTTAAAAGACAGAGCCATCCGTCTGCAGCAGCTAGAAGAGACAGGGGATCTAAAATCTATACAGGACCCTGCAGCAGCACCTCAGCAACCGACAGCATCAGCGACATCTGCCATGTCAACAACCGCTGCTGAAAACAGAGAACCTATCTCTAATGAGGCCCTCAATCAAAAGCTAGATGCCCTGACAGACACCGTTATCTCGATGGCTAAAGTCATCAAGGAGCTGCGAGGATCCAAGCCTGCACCCAAGATCAAGTTGGCGACTGCAAGGAGGATGTCCCATGGATGAGGCCCAGGAGGTATCAAGCGACAAGAGGATGACCCAGCGACCGCTATCAACCTGATCAACAGCCCATTTCCAGCCATTGTCAGAAACCAGGTCACCTTGCATGAGAGTGTGCTTTAAATGACGATTCCCTGGGCAGGCTGGCCGCTTCTCAGGAGTGAACTCTCAAGGTCCTTCAGCCTGGTATTTCAGATTCGTGGGAGGACAGCCAGTGATCCCTATCGTGTTGGATGGCATTCCCTTTAATGCCTTGTTGGATACCGGGTCCCAAGTAACATCAATTCCCTATGTTCTATACAAAAGGTACTGGGCTGATTCAGACATTACTAGTGGTCCATCTGACTTTACAATGAACATATGGGCTAGTAATGGACAATTAATACCACAGGTTGGGTTCAGAGAGATGAGCATTCAGATTGGAAAGGTAGAATTGCAGAACCAAGGTATTATAATAATAGATGTTGACCAGCGAGAACGTGAACCAGTAATGTTACTAGGAATGAATGTAATTGAAAAATGTTTTTCCGAGGTAATAACTGTTTTGCAGCAAATCGCCGAGACTGCCGGAACCGGACAGCAGAGGCTTCTGCACAAAGAGATCAAAGCCCTGATGTTGAAGCAACAGGTAGAAATATCCGGAGGTGAGATCGGCAGTGTACGAGTAAGTGATCCAATACCCATTGTGATATCTCCCAAAACTGAAATTTGGTCTGGTGTAGAGCCGCAATAGGCATTAAAGGGCAAGACTATCAAGCCCTGGTACAACCCGTGTACTCAGACAGTAGACCTACTATACTCACAGCTAGAGGAGTGGTTGAGGTACACCGGGGGAGAGTGCCATTACGCCTATTAAATTGCGGAGAGGATGAGATCACATTACCAAAGTATGCTACCATGGCTAAATTGTACACGGTTGATTACAATAACATCACAGCCGTCGAGCCCTTGGACCCGTCAAGTCAGGCGGATGACAATGGCTCAAGGGAAAAGCTGGAGGATTGGTGCCAAAAGCTACATGTGGGTACCAGTTCTACACCTTCCCATCAAAAGCATGGAGTATACCGGGTAGTGAAAGAATATGAGCAAATATTCAGCAAACACCCATTAGACTTTGGGCAGATTAAAGGGGTAGAGCACATTATACCCACAGGTAACCATCAGCCTATAAAAGAGAGGTATAGACCATTACCACCCGCTCACTACCAAACCACCAAAGACATGCTCAAAGACATCACATCTGTAGGGGTAATAAGAGACAGTTGTAGCCCCTGGGCAGCACCTCTAGTGTTAGTTAAAAGGAAGGACGGGACCATGTGCGTAGATTAGCGGTAGATCAACCGCATCACACATAAGGACGCATACCCATTACCTAGGATTGAGGAGTCATTAGCTGCATTAAAATCTGCTAACTACTTTTCCACCCTTTATATGAACAGCACCCACTTGCAGATGTCAGCTCTCATACCACCCTCATGGAGTCTGTTTCTGACAGTTTGAGTAGACACATAGATATTAGTGGCCTGCTGGGGGTCATTTTGCAGGGCCCTTGCACTGCTCCTCCCTCTTCTCATGTTCCTCCTTGCACAAAGGAGGAGGTAGCAGTCCTGCTGCTGGATTGTTGCCCTCCTATGGCCCCCTCCACGTCTCCTGAAATATTGGTCTATCTCCTGGTATCTGCTCCATGCCCTGGACACTGTACTGACAGACACAACTAATCTTACCACAGCTTGCATTGATGTTCCATCCTGGATGAGCTGCACCACCTGAGAAACTTCTGTCTTAGGCTGCTTTCACATTGCAATTTTGAGGATCCATGGCTGTCCGTTGTAAAACAGACAGCCACGGATCCGATTTGGCCCCCATGTTATCCTGTGGGCACGGATCGGATCGGATTTGGCCTTATTGCCATCCGATTTTGTCAGATCCGTTTTGTGTCCGATTTTTTGCTGTCCCCAAAATCGGAGACTGCTCCAATTTTGGATACAGCAAAAGAACGGACACAAATCGGATCTGACAAAATCGGATGGCAATTAGGCCAAATCCAATCCGATCCGCAGCCTTTAACATAGGGGCCAATGGAGCACGGGTCTGAGAAAAGACTGGATCGTTTCTTGGACCCCATTTTAGTGTACTGAGCATGCTCAGTACACCAAAACTGCTCCTAACCATCTAATTTCAATTCCGCAATGTATATAGCTGATTGGGTCACATGTGACCCTATGACGCTGCCGGGTTGTCATGTAACGGCAGGTCCTGTAGTCACACCGGAGCTTGCTGGAGGCATCGGGGGATCGCTGGAAAGGTGAGAATACAGATTTTTTTTAACCCTTGCTTTTACTTAATTTCACTTCCGCAATGTATATTATACATTGCGGAAGTAAAAGTGCCCCGCACAGCTCTTTCCGTGTCTGGACCCGTGAAAATCACAGACCCAGACACAGAAATAGGTCACCTCCTATGGTGTCCTTTCCTGTCCGTGGGGTCCTACACAAAGTAGAATCCCACGGACAGGAAAAAATATGCGATGTGAAATCAGCCTTATGTCAACTCTAGGGGTGAGAGCAATGATAAAATGCAAAAGTGACCAAAACAACAGCCAAAAAGGATGAGGACAGAGAAATGTCCTGTGGTCACCCCCTGCAGAACCAGTCCTTTATATGGATTGTCTTGCTAATCACCTATCATTTCTACATATTCTCTGTTCCATTTGCACAACAGCAGGAGGAGTTGATTCACAATCAGTGTTGCTTCATAACTGGTCAGGTTGATTTCACTGAAGTGTGATTGACTTGGAAATACATTGTATTGTTTAAATGTTCCCTTTATGTTTAAGCAGATTATGCAGCTACTGCAGAGATATAAAATGGCAATAGAAAAGATTAAAGACTGAAAAGTGGTGGCTAAAATATTTAAAGAGTGTAATGGTCACCAGTCCCAGTTTAGGCACTTCTACTCTTTATTTGGATTGTACTAATCTTAAACACTTTTTTTATTTTGATATACTGAAAAAATTCCCTATAGAAAAGCAATTCCTCAAAATGACCACTTGAGGGCAGTGGCACACAAAGATTCAATGATAACCACTTAGCTCTTTTGTGACTATTCACAGATGCTGTTATTTATTTGCACCAGCTAGAGCTTTGAATGCTATATAAATATATATAAATATAAAAATACCTTCCCACCCCCTATGGGGTGGTTTTATATCTTACCTCATTCTCAGGTCCATTACTAGAGGCCTGGGAGTTTGAGGGTTTTTTTCTTTTCCTTCAAATAGCGTAATGAAGCCAGACCCAGTGTGTCTACTCTTAATATTTATCACACTACATATCGCATGGTTCAATATTAGAGCTTGGTCTATATAATCGAGTGTACTGGGAAGGGTAAAGCCGTACACATCGTACAGGTCAAACTGTTCTTGAAGTGAATCTGTGATGTCAAAAAATGCTATTAACCCACAGATATTGGGCTATTCTTCAGGATATTAGTATATTAAAGCTGTGAGACGGCCATACTGCGGCTTCAGTCACCGCTCATGACTCGCCCAGAGTATGGGGACTCGGCTATCTGGGCCCTCTGCTTCGGTAAGGATGTCCCTGGTGGCCTGCCCAGACCCGTGGCCCTGGGGTCTTACTTAAAAAATGGCTAGTTGGTGTTGAACTGAAGATAAAAGTTTAGAAAGTTTATCGTGACGCCACCTGTGGTATCTGGTGACTGCACCAGCGCTGCATAGGGCCTCCAGGGGTGATGAACAAGCAGCTAGGTGGTGAAGATCCCCACAGGTGGAGCTGGATCCCTGGGGTGTTGGGCGATGAAAATGAGGGATGGAGCAGGGATTTGGTCAGGCTGCTAGATAATGGGACAGTCTCTGTGGATGGCAGTGGCGCGGGTAAGGAACTGACACACATATCGCTGGTTATCCTTTACCTCTTACTGGTGTTGTTGCAGGTAAACGTCCAGAGCACTGCCGGGTGTTCAGGATGCACTTGGGTCATTCCATGTCAAGTGATCCAAAAATGAATATTTTTTTTCCCTGACGTCCTCAGATTTTTAAAAAAAAATTTCTATCTGAAGAACAACTTTATCTAATTACAAAAAAAAAGTTTTGAATTTTTTTCTTTATCTGTTAATTTTTTACAGATTTTTAAAGTTTTAAAAAAGTGCGAATTTTGGCCTGGTATGGCTTTACATTTTCTATCATATCTCGGGCTAGAAATAAGATAGAGAAATAAAATAAACACCGTTCTACTCAGAACTGTCCAGGCTTTCATCAGATATGTCACAAGAGGATCTTTGTTAATATTTTACCCATGTGATCGCAAGCGCAAAACTTTAAAATGCATTTCCGAAAAATCGGCGCGCTTTAAATATTTCAAAAACTGCCCATGTGTCTGCTTTGCTCTTAGCCACATCTGTACCAAATTTCAAGTTGGGATCGCAATGGGATCATATTTTAACATATTTTACTAGTAAGAGCGTCAATGGGTCATTCCATATCAAGTGATCTAAATATGAATATTTTTTTTTACCTGACGTCTTTAGATTTTTTTTTTTTTTTTTTTATATGAAGTACTACTTTAGTTAATTACAAATTAAAAGTTTAGAATTTTTTTCTTCATCAGTTAATTTTTTACAGATTTTTAAAGTTTAAAAAAAGGGTGAATTTTGGCCTGGTATGACTTTACATTTTTTTATCTCAGGCTAGAAATAAGATAATGAAGTGGGAGAGGCATCATTTTACTCAGAACGGTAACAGCTTTCATTTGAGATGTTACAAGACTATGTTTCTTAATATCAAATTCAAACTATTGACGGGCAATTGTGAAAAAATGACTGATTGTGTTCTTGGTGACTTTTGAATTGACACTATAATAGTTAAATATTTTGCACTTAGGTCCAATGAATGCGTCCATGGGGTCAAGCTGGGACAGAGTCATCACAAATTAGCCTTATTTGCAGATGACCTGCTACTTTACATCTCCCAGCCCCTGGTCTCCATCCCTTTGGTCTTAATGGAGTTTGAACGGTTCGGACAATTGAGCAACTTTAAAGTGAATTGCTCCAAAACCGAGGCACTCAATATTTCTTTGCCTGGAGAATTGGTTTCTCATCTATCTAAACAGTTCCCATTTAAATGGAAAGTAGAAGCCATTAAGTACTTGGGAGTCCTTATACCAAAAGATCTTAAACAAATATTCAATTTAAATTATCAACCCCTTTTGACTAACGCGGAATCGGCATTTACCTCCTATAGACAATTAAAGCTATCCTGGTTCGGGAGAATAAACGTAGTCAAGATGGATGTCTTGCCCCGACTCTTATATACTTTTCAGACAGTTCCTGTTCTATTGGAGAGAGGCTTCCTCTCCAAAATGCAATCTATGATCCTTAGATTTGTCTGGGGGAACAAGAGGTCCAGATTGCGAATGAATATCCTATCCTTGCCCGAGACCAGAGGAGGGGTTGGACTACCCAACATACGAGCGTACTTTGTGGCTTCCTCTCTTGTTAGAGCTCTAGATTGGCATTATCATGCGTCCTCCAAGAAATGGGTAGGGGTGGAGCAAGAGGGTTTGGGGATTCCGCTGAAACACCTGCTTTGGATTTCCCCTAAAGACTCCACAGACCTAGTACCTTTGACAGACATGACCAGAAACACCTTGAAGGTATGGCACCTAGTGACGAAAACCCTCCGCTTAAACGACAGACTTAGCCTTTTGACTCCCCTTTTTTCCAACCCATCTTTCCCACCCGGATTTGACAGGCAGAGATTTTTATGTTGGCGGAGTCTGGATGACACCCGAGTAGGACAGACTCTGTCCAGTGGTGGTTTGCCCCCGATGGCAGAGCTACAACTCAAAGAACCTACGAGACCTCTTAAGTGATTCGAATTTCTCCAATACAGAGCATACTTATATTCAGCTGACCACTCTTGCAGGGTAAGATTGACGCCCAACGTATTGGAGAGGTTATTCCAACTGGAGGCTCCACCGAGGCGCAAAATATCAGTTCTATACCAGGCCTTAGGGTCCATGAGAGAGCAGGGCACCCTTTACTTCCAACGTGCTTGGGAGAGGGAATTGGGTGTAGCATTTCAGAAGCTAATTGGCAGAAATGCTTTATATTTACTCACTCACTAGCTAGCGCTTGTTCTGCACAAGAAAGAAGCTATAAGCTGCTCACTAGATGGTACTTGTGCCCGACGACACTCCGGAACATGTTCCCTGGAACCCCTGATACCTGCTGGCGCTGTGGGGAAGAGAAGGGTACAATGATACACATTTGGTGGAGTTGTGGGGAAATCCGGCGGTTCTGGTCTGAGGTTTTCAATGCATACGCCCGGATAACAGGTAAACAAGCCGAATGCTGCCCAGAATCGGCAATGTTATCCATTTTTCCAGGTCCTATTGGGCTACAGAAGAGGGATATTCTCCGCTTTTGCATCTCGGCTGCTCGTGCTGTGATCCCGAGGTTCTGGAAATCAAGCCGGGCTCCATCTCTACTTGATTGGTTCAAAGAATTGATGGACACATATCGAATGGAGGAGCTCGCAGCTGATGCGTCGGGATCTCGGAACAAATTCTTAGGGAATTGGGTTGAATGGATTCTTTTTCACGACTCTGCAGAATTTAGGAGTATCTTTTCCAGCACAGATAATATGGCTCGACCTCTGGCTGATGGGGAGCCAGTGGGATGAGTACCCTTTCTCCTTCCCATACCTCACCCTTCCCCCCCCCCTCCTTTTTTTCTTTTTTTCTTACGTGGCTTTTCTTTCCCAGTATAACTTTTTCTAATGGTTTTTGTTTCTCTTCTCTCTTCTTTTCTATCTCTCTTTTCTTCCCATCTGATACATTCAGTCTAGGTATTTCCTTTCTACGCCTATACCTTCAGAATTCTAGTGAACATTAGACAGGTATCGGAAACTCTGAGCTGTGAGTAGATCATTAATATTTCGGCCTTCCTTTCCGGTACACCAGTCGATAGACTATTCCAACTAGGCCTCAACGGGTAATGACCCACTTACGTGGTCAACCTGTTAGAAGGGGCCAAGTAATAAAAATCATTCTGCTGGGGCTGCTTGTCCCCTTGACATCAGAACATCTCAAAACCCTGAGAAAGGTTGTATACTTGAGTGTTTGGAATTATATTTAGATTGTAGTATATATTGCACCAGAGATAAGCGCAAAAGTAAATTTGCAGCTTATCTTAAAGTTACTAATAACTTTGTGAATTCTCTTTTTGTATATTTTATATGTCTCAAGATTTTGTTAAAAGATTGAATGTATGTCTTTCATATGTTTTTTCAAAATTTAATAAAAATGAGATTAACCATAGTTAAATATTTTAAAATATGATCCCATCACGATCCCAACTTGAAATTTGGTACAGATGTGGCTAAGAGCATAAAAGACACATGGGCAGTTTTGGAAAATTTTTATTAAAATGTTTTTTTCGGAAATGCGTTTCAAAATGTTGCGTTTGCATTCGCATAGGTAAAAAATTAAAATTAACAAATATACTCTTGTGACATATCTGGTGAAAGCCTGGACAGTTCTGAGTAGAATGGTGTTTATTTTGTTTCTCTATCTTATCTCTAGCCCGAGATAAAAAAATTTAAAGTCATACCAGGCCAAAATTCACCCTTTTTTTAAACTTTAAAAATCTGTAAAAAATTAACTGATGAAGAAAAAAATTCCAAACTTTTAATTTGTAATTAACTAAAGTAGTACTTCATAAAGGAAAAAAAAAAAAAAAAATCTAAAGACGTCAGGTAAAAAAAAATATTCATATTTAGATCACTTGATATGGAATGACCCATTGACGCTATTAATAGTAAAATATGTTAAAATATGATCCCATTGCGATCCCAACTTGAAATTTGGTACAGATGTGGCTAAGAGCAAAGCAGACACATGGGCAGTTTTTGAAATATTTAAAGCGCGCCGATTTTTCGGAAATACGTTTTAAAGTTTTGCGCTTGCGATCACATGGGTAAAATATTAACAAAGATCCTCTTGTGACATATCTGGTGAAAGCCTGTATAGTTCTGAGTAGAATGGTGTTTATTTTGTCTCTCTATCTTATTCCTAGCTTTAGTTATGAGGAGAAACGTAAAGGCAGGCAACAGCGAAATTCACACTTTTTCCGAACTTTGAAAATCATTTAAAAAAAAAAATAGATTTTTTAAAAAATTTTTGTCTTCACATTTTGCATTGTCTGACATGCTATTATCAAATAACAAAATCTCAAAAGAATTAAAAATATAGAGGTAATAATCATTGGTTCACTTGACATGGAATGACCCACTTCTGGATCTCCATAACCGGTGGGTATAAGGCCTCCTTATCTCTTTGCCCGTGTGTGTGAAGCCCCTGCCCTGTATAAACCTTGGAATAAAACGATGTTTGGGTGAGCGCTGGGATATGAAGACAGCTACACTTCAACAAGTATTTTACCTGTAAGTTTATTGTTCAAATCACACTAGGTCCTCTCCCACAACATGTTTCGACGCTCAGGGCGTCTTCCTCAAGTGGATCCTGTATAAACCTTGGCTGGCCTCCTCTACTCTCTTCCTCTCCACCTGTGCTGTCTTCGTGTAACCCTCGATGGACTACCACTACTCCTTCCTTTGCGGTGCCTGGCTCCCTGTGTGTGACTGTGCAGATGCCCGGGAGACTTAAGTCTTCCATGGTATACCGGTATTCTCTACTGGGCTGGGTGCTCTCCAGTAGACTCGGACTCCGGTGTGTGATTTGGTAAACCTAACACTGGCTCCTCGGTTCCCACTTTGTTCTTTCTGTTCTCCTCGCCTTCCGACCCCACTCTTGAGCCTTGCAGGACTACTCAGAGGCTGTTCCGTGTAACTGGCTCAGGCCTAACGCAGCACCGAACACCAGTACGTCTTCACAGCTCTTGTAGCGTCTGCACACTCTAACTAACTCCGCCCCCAGCACCAGTATTTAGAGGGGATCTTGCCTAAAGGCAGAAAGTGGGGCTCCCCCTACTGTGCCGGGGTGGAAGGTGTTGTCTGTGTTTTTGTACCCACTGTGGAAACCCATCCATGCTGTAGGGTGAGTCTGTGGTTACCTGTGTTAGCAGGGCGCCACACTCATAGTGAGCAATAGCTGTAAGGACAAGTGCACACGTTCAGTATTTGGTGAGTTTTTTACCTCAGGATTTGTAGACAAAACCAGGAGTGGAGCAATCAGAGGAAAAGTCTAATAGAAACACCTGCACCACTTCTGTATTTATCATCCACTCCTGGTTTTGGCTACAAATCCTGAGGTAAAAAACTCATCAAATACTCAGCGTGTGCATGTGGCCTTATGATGTTTCAGCACTGATGCACTGCTCAGCCATCTGTCAGTCAATGCCGCTGCTCACTATCTAAAAATAAACAGAGTAGAAAGCGCAGATAGGGTCTTATCCCAATTACAACTAGTGTATCCTCAAACTGGATCCACTCACCTTATTCGGTTGTGCAGATCACAACAACCGTATACACAATGTGAGCAGAATTCTCGGAATTGCAGCAATCCACCGGTCAGGAGAAATTGAATTAAACAAGTGAAAGGAAAAAAACGGTTTCACCGATCGCGCTGCTCCCAAACGTCATCAAAGAAAATAGTCCAGGACCCAAGAATCTCAAACAATCCTTTTATTTTTCTTCAACCTCTCAAACTCTACGAGTTTTATGTACTACCTGTACACTTCCTCAGGAGTTACCCTGGTAACCCTGGTACCCTGGTCACTTCTGAGGAAGTGTACAGGTAGTACATAAAACTCGTAGAGTTTGAGAGGTTGAAGAAAAATAAAAGGATTGTTTGAGATTCTTGGGTCCGTGGACTATTCTCTTTGATGACATTCGGGAGCAGCGCGATCAGTGAAACCGTTTTTTTCCTTTCACTTGTTTTACTTCCGCTGCTCACTATGTGACTGACACATGCCTGCCGCACCTCTATGACTGAAAGTTGGAGTAAGGCGGCCGTCACACGCTACAATATCGTGAGCGATATCGTTAGCGATCACGTGCACGCGCGATCGCTAACGATATCGCTCACATCGCTGGTGAGATGTCACACAGACAGACTCACCAGCGATGTGGAGCAGCGAGATCGCTGGTAACTATGGTACACATCAGGTTACTAGGCGCCGCGCAGCGCTTAGTAACCCGACGTTTACCATAGATACCATCTCCCAGCAGAGGCTCTGCTGCTGGGAGATCGTTCATCGCGGTGTCATACACCACGATGAAGCAGATTGTTCAAGCGTTTATCGCTTGATATGAGCTCCTGCTCACCAATCTGCGATCTAGCGATCAAGCGATATTACATTGTAAAATCGCTTGATTGCACGCAGCAATGCACAAACGATATCGCTTAAGCGATCAAAAAGCAGATCGCTTAAACGATATCGTTCGCAATATTAAACCGTGTGACGGCCGCCTAATAAAGATAATTTCCTCCTGTAGCCATGATTTCAGTGCACTTCAGGCAGCTTTAGAACACTAGTAACCCTATATCCGCACATTAATAACATTTGTAGAAGTGACATGGTTCCCTTTAAAGAGTAACTGGCATTATCATTTTTATTTCATAAATCTATAAGATATAGGAAACAGCCACAATGGAGACACCTCGGACGGCTGCATCAGATGGTGCCCCCTGCCCCCCGCCTTGATATGCCTCTGTGTGGTCCTCAAATGACGTCACACACTCACGAGTGCTTAGATTGCTGCAATGACGCAGTTGAGCTTTTTTCTTTTGGTGGGGGCAAACATGGGGATGAGAAGTGGCTGTCCATGTAGTGGACAAGAGAAATCAGTAAACTGATAGATCCCCCTTAATGTTGTTTTGTCACTTTATGAAAATAAATGTTGATCAATGGCTAATTCCTCAACAGTTTCCATTTAATGTTGGTGAATGACAATGTGGTTTCTATGCACAATGAAAGAGCGCCAGATTAGAATAGCTTCACTATTGGCTTATACATAATATAGGCATGTTCAGTTACTGATTGAGAGGTTATAAACATAAGTTTCAACATAATCAAAGATTACAACATTTTAATCCCTCCTTACATAAAAAAAAATGTAAAGGCAGAGTGATTAAAAAAAGCCATTGGAAGCAAAATGTAATGTGCATCAATGGCCACTTGGTGTCACTATTTTTACTCCACAACTTTTTCCAGCTGCATTAATCATCAGTATATTCAGCATCATGACATAACTTGGGGATTGCATGTGATACAATACCTCATTATCCTCAGATCTAATGATTTTTTAATCGCAGAATATGTATTGTAAAAAGATGAAATAATGTGCTGCATTTAGTAGATTGTTACTACCGGATAAAGAATTAAAGCTCCTCTCCCAAATAAAAATTCTTTACCTGGGCCTCCAACTGCCACCAACAAGGACTACACAGACGATTATGAATTTGTATTGTAAGGGCCCTTTCACATCAGCGTTTTTTGAAATTCGCGGCAGATGCGGTGAAAAAACCGCATCTGCCACGTTTGCCGCATAACCGTTACACTTGCGGCGCGGTTGCGGTAATCCCCATAGAAAGTATAGGGGGCTTGCGGCAGGTGCGGCAAGTGCGGTTTTGCACTTGCGGCAGGTGCGGCCGCGAAAAAAAACGCGGCTGACTGCGGTTTTTTTCGCGGCCGCACTTGCCGCAATGCAAAACCGCACTTGCCGCACCTGCCGCAAGTCCCCTATACTTTCTATGGGGATTACCGCAACCGCGCCGCAAGTGTAACGGTTATGCGGCAAACGCGGCAGATGCGGTTTTTTCACCGCATCTGCCGCGAATTTCAAAAAACGCTGATGTGAAAGGGCCCTAAAGGGCTCTTTCACATCAGCGGTATTTTCAAATCGCGGCAGATGCGGTGAAAAAACCGCATCTGCCGCGATTACCGCATAACGGACACACTTGCGGCGCGGTGTGCCGCAAGTGTGCCGCAAGTGTGTCCGTTATGCGGTAATCGCGGCAGATGTGGTTTTTTCACCGCATCTGCCGCGATTTGAAAATACCGCTGATGTGAAAGGGCCATAAGATCGACTTACTTAACGTTTCATAATCTACTATATAATTGTCTGGCGTCTGTCGGTCACAGAAATTGCGCGCCAGACAGAGGCCGCTCATTTGTGGCCGCCAATGAACGCAGACTGTGCAAATAGGCGCGCAAATTCAAAGTTCGAATTTCGCGCCAACTTGCAGCCCGGATGTCACCGGGATACACGAGTCCGGCTGACTGCAGCAGTAGTAGCCGTGCAGCAGCACTGTGCAGCAGTAGCCGCGGCTGAGCTCCGGTCAGGGGCTCGCCAGCCGGGATATGACCCATGTCCCGGCTGCTCACAGCGGTAGTGCCCATCACGGCATTCAAACCGCGCGCCAAGCCGCAGTACTCTTCTGATTGGTCGCCGTGGCGCGGCTTGGAGTGCGGTTTGAATTCCGCGTCTCTGATTGGTCTCCGCGATGGTCAGCCTCCTCCATCTCCTCAGCCTCCTCCATCCTCACAACCTCCTTTATCCTCACAGCCTCCTCCATTCCCACAGTCTCCTCCATCCCCACAGCCTCCTCCATCCTCACAGCCTCCCCATCCTCACAGCCTCCTCCATCCCCTCCAGGCAGACGACGGAATGGTGCGGCGGTGAGTGTACCCGCAGCGTGCGGGCTCCTCACTGCCTCCTCCATCCCCTCAGCCTCCCCATTCTCACAGCGCCCTCCATCCTCAGAGCCTCCTCCATCCTCACAGCCTTCCCCATCCTCACAGCCTCCTCCATCCCCACAGCCTCCTCCAACCCCTCAGCCTCCTTCATCCCCTCAGCCTCCTCCATCCCCTCAGCCTCCTCCATCCTCATAACCTCCTCCAACCCTTAGGCCTGCCCATCCTCACAGCCTCCTCATCCTCACAGCTTCCTCCATCCCCTCAGCCTCCTCTATCCCCTCAGCCTTCTCCATCCCCACAGCCTCCTCCATCCTCACAGCCTCCTCTATCCCCTCAGCCTCCTCCATCCTGACAGCCTCCTCAATCCTATCAGCCTCCTCCATCCTCACAGCCTCCCCATCTCCTCAGCCTCCCCAACCCCTCAGCCTCCTCCATCCTCACAGCTTCCTCCATCCCCTCAGCCTCCCCATCCTCACAGCCTCCTCCATCCCCTCCAGGCAGATGACGGAATGGAGCACCGGTGAGTGTCCCTGCAGCGTGCGGGCTCCTCACTGCCTCCTCCATCCCCTCAGCATCCCCATCCTCACAGCCTCCTCCATCCTCACTGCCTCCTCCAACCCCTCAGCCTCCCCATCCTCACATAATTGTGTTAGCATAGTGCTGCTGTCAGGGCAGCACCTGGTGAACATGGGCAAGTGCTGGGGCCCTGTACACTGCTGTGTGGATCGTGATGTACACTGAGGCTGGCAATGTAGGAGATGGGGAGATTAATTTCTCCACCTTCTCCTCACCTGTAATTCAATCGCAGTACACTCCGTCCTCCTCTTCTCCCCCTGCATCTCCAGCTGGCTGTCATCTACTGCCCTCCCAGGATCTACCCTCACCTTTCTTGACTATTTCATCACTTTACTTCTCCACTTCCTCTCCTCCTACATTCCCACTATCATCATGGGCGATTTCAACAACCCCATTGCAACCCCCTCACCCCGCTGCCTCTAGACTCCTGTGGCGCCCTGCCCACGCAGGTAACCACATATCTCTCTGCTGCAAAGCTGGGTTTCCACAGCAGGTACCTACTGCAAACAACACCTTCCACCCCAGCACAGTAGGGGGAGCTCAACTTGCTGCTCTAAGATCCCCTATATATACTGCTGCTGGGGAGGAGCTAGTCAGAGTGTGGCAGACGCTAGAAGAGCTACAGGAGAGTTCTGGTGCCTGGTGCCGCGTGAGGCCCAAGCCAGAGACCCAGAGTAGCCCTTCAGTGTCCCACCATCCTAAGTGGGACTGAAGGCAGGGAGCCTAGAGAAAGGAACAGAAGCAGGGAACAGGAGGCTCAGTCGCAAGTTAGTTCCAAAAGAGAACCGGACATAGGGGATCTGCACCAGTGGGAGAACTCCAAGTCCCACAGAAAACCTCTTGGCACTGAGGAAGCTCCAGCTACCCGGTCTCCTGAGAGAGTCAAAGTGAGGGAGCCAGGAACAGCAAGGCACTGCAGTGCCAGAGAAAGGTAGTCCCCGAGACCGCACAGGAGGAGAGAGAGGAAGATACAGACAGGAGAAGACAGTGGAGGCAAGTCAGGATTTAACAGACTGTGCTTCAGCAAATAAGGAGGAGGCCTTATACCCACTTGCCGTGGGAGCCCACTGTGCAGCCCAGCCACCTGTCAGTGCTCCGGACGATTTACCTAAAAGTCATCAGTAAAAGAAAGGTAAAGAGACTTCTGCTGTGTGCTTGCATCCTTTCTTCTCCCTCACCGTGAGCCTCCATAGACTATTCCTATATTCCCAAACCGTCCCAGCTCTGCCGAAATCTGTCCATCCTCACCACTCTGCCCCAGAGGTCTCAGTCCTGCCTGCGGAGACTATACCATCACTGCCGCAATCCCATCGACCTCTGGAGGACTGTAGCGGCGCTGGTGATCCCTCACCAGATACTGCAGGTGGCGTCACAACATTATATATACTTTATTTCAACAAACCCCCGTTATCTTTTATTTGACCACCAGAGCCACAGCCTCGGGCCACTACCCGTGACATCCCAGACCGAGAGCCCGAGAGCCGAGTACCCGAACCCTGGGTGTGCGTCACTCCTATCACTGACCACCTCCTTTGGGCTTTAACAATGGTCCTCCTCAGCCACTCATAAGGATTTCCATACGTTCAACCTTGTCTTCACCCACCTCTGCTCCCTCACTGTCTTCTCAAACTTACCCCTCCCCTATCTGACCACAACCTTCTATATTTCTCCTCCCTCTTCCCTCCTACCATGCTCCCCCCTCTCCAGAAACTCTCTCATCCCAACAGAAGAAACCTCAAACTTATTGATTTCCATTCATTCTCCGAATTCCTTCTCCCTCTCACAGACTTGGCTTCCTCACATAACGCTGACGCTGACGCCACCCTCTATAACACCACATTAACTACAGCCCTTGATTAGGCGGCCCCCCTCACATACAACAAAATCCGCGCACACAGGCAACCCTGGCTCACCAATTCCCCACTAAAGAACTGTGTCTGGCATCCAGGGCATCCGAGCGGAGTGGGAAGAAATCCCACTCCGCGGTGCACTTCGCCATGCACAAACAGTCCCTCACTAACTTCAAAACAGCACTCACCGTCGCAAAACAAACCTACTTCTCTTCACTAATAACTGCCCTGTCCCACAACCCCAAACAACTATTCAAAATTATGAACTCTCGACTTCTTTCCCCTGCACCTTCTCTCTCTCCCCTCATCTCTGCCGATGACTTTGCTGCCTTCTTCAAACAGAAGATCGACAAAATTAGAGAAAGCTTTGATACTCTATCCCCTCGGCCCTTCCCCATTGCTGCCCAGCCCCCATGTCCAAAGGAAGCTTCTCTGCCATGACAGAAGACCAACTGTCCTCCCTTCTGTCATGATCACACCCCACCACCTGTGCCCTTGACCCACTCCCCTCCCACTTCATCCCGAGCCTAACCGCAATCCTCATCCCTGCCCTAACCCATCTTTTCACTTATCAATCACTACTGGTGTCTTCCCTCATCCTTCAAACACTCCTTGATCTCACCCATCCTCAAAAAACCCTCCCTGCATCTGTCTCTAACTATCACCCCATATTTCTTCCCCCTTCGCCTCGAAACTACTTGAATAACAAGTCCATGCCAAACTGTATTCCCACCTCTCATCCTGCTCCCTCTTTGACCGCCTACAATCTGGTTTCCAATACCACTATTCCATCGAAACAGCCCTAACCGAAGTCATCAATGACCTACTGACTGCCAAGAGCAAGCGACACTACTCCGTCCTCCTCCTCATTGACCTATCTGCCGCCTTCAATACCGTTGACCATTCCCTCCTACTTCAGTTTTCTGGAATCTTTTGGCATCACTGACCTTGCCCTCTCCTGGATCTCCTCATACCTAATGAACCGGACTTTCAGTATCACCCAATCCCACACCTCTTCTTCACCCTACCCCCTATCTATCGGTGTCCCCCAAGGCTTGGTTCTGGGACCACTGCTCTTCTCTATTTACACCCTCGGCCTAGGACAACTCATTGAGTCCCATGGCCTTCAGTACCACCTCTACGCTGACGACACCCAGATCTATCTGTCTGGGCCCAGCATCACCTCCCTACTATCCAAAATTCCACAATGCCTGTCCGCCATCTCATCCTTTTTTTTTCTCTGCTCGCTTCCTTAAGCTGAACATGGACAAAACTGAGTTCATTGTCTTCCCCTCAAGTTGCTCCCTTCCTCTACTCAATCTATCCATCACTGTCAATGACTGCTCACTCTCCCCAGTCCCCAAGGCCAAGTGCCTCTGGGTAATCCTCGACTCTTCCCTCTCCTTCAAGCCTCACATCCAAGCCCTCGCCACCTCCTGCCGACTCCACCTCAAAATCAATTCCATGATCCAAGATTCCCCCGGGAGACATGCCCATTGAAGCATTGAGACTCTTACTTCCTAATACACACGTGGGGACGTGGCGGGAGGCGGGCATGGCAACCTTGGGGGACCTTCTGGAGGGCGGACGCGTCCCCTCCTTTGCGTCCTTCTGTGACTCTTACCCCACTTGCCGGTCCGCTTTCCTCCAGTTCTTTCAAGTAGATCATTTGCTTCGAACAAGCTCTTATCTAAATAATTTAACCCCCAGTTCGGACTTGCCCTACCTGCTCAAATTTATCCTGTCAGACTCTCCCAAAGCAAAAGGCATGTCTGGAATCTATAAGACATTGGTGGGGGGGGACCTGGGGGAGAAGCTACCATTCATGAAACACTGGGAGAGGGACCTAGGGTTCTCATCTCCGGTGGAAGACTGGCAGGCGGCTATTTCGGAGATGGGGCGGACCACCAGGTGTGTTAATCACACCGAAAACCTGAAAAAGATACACCTCCGGTGGTATATCCCCCCGATCCGTGTTGCACGATTCAATACATCCCTTTCCTCGCTCTGCTGGAGGCAGTGTGGAGGTCAGGGCAATCTTGTTCACATGTGGTGGTTCTGCCCCAGACTCAGTACCTATTGGGCCTCTGTCTCGAGCCTTGTGTTCTCGGTAACCGGGATACAACGGGCTCTCTCCCCGCAGCTAATGATCTTAAACATTGGCCTTCAGGAGTTCCCCACACCAGTCAGAGGGGCAGTCTCCTACATCCTCACAGCAGCCCGCCTTTGTCTGGCTGCGAGATGGAAAGCCCACTCTCCACCCTCACTGCAAGAAGTCATCCAGAAGACTAACTGGATATTTCACCAGGAATATTTCCTGGCTTTAGATAGACCTACCAAATTCTCAGTCCTCAATAGATGGGGAGTCTGGGCTGCACACCCACAGGCGTCTCCGATCCCTCCAGAGTTGACCCACACTTCTTGCCCTATCGGCCAAGACAATAGACCTCCTTGAGACACACAAAAATCTCCTTTGACGCTTGCACACCTGGGACTCACAAGGATTAGTCCTTTAAAAGTCCTCAACGGGTTACACCTCCCCCTCCCCTTTCTCCCCTACTCCCCCCCCCCCCTTTCTCTTCTCTTTCTCTTGACTCCTCCCCCTTATCTTAATATCTCTTTGTCTATCTAGTTGGGTTGCTGTTTCGGCCTACTCCCGCCTGTGCGTGGGGAAAGGCTAGTTATTACCTTTCTTGTTTGAAAACCTTGAATAAAAATGTATGGTAAAAAAATTCCCAGATCCACACTTTTCCCTTGACCATGACACTGCGAAAACACTAATTCATGCTCTCATCATCTCCGGCCTTGACTACTGGAACCTCCTGCTCACCAGCTTCCCTGCTACCTCCCTCGCACCTCTCCAATCTATCCTAAACTCTTCCGCCCGACTAATCCACCCATCTCCCCGCTACTCTCCTGTCTCCCCCGTCTGCCAAGCCCTTCACTGGCTCCCCACTTCTCAGAGAGCCCGGTTCAAAACCCTAACCATAACCTACAAAGCCGTCCACAACCAGTCCCCTCCATACATCTCTGACATGGTCTCTTGACACCTACCCTGACGCAACCTGCAATCCTCCCAAGAGCTCCTTCTCCACTCCATTCTCATTACCTCCTCTCACAACCGCATACAAGATTTCTCCAGTGCATCCACTATACTCTGGAACTCTCTCCCCCAACATATCAGACACTCACCTACCCTGGCAGCCTTCAAAAAAACCCTCAAGACCCATCCCTTCCGACAAGCCTACAAACTACAATGAGACCTTTCCGCACCATCTCACGTAGGCACTTCCCTCTCCTTCTGTATCCCAACCCATCCCTCGTAGACTGTGAGCACTCGCGGACTGGGTCCTCTCCCCTCCTGTACCTGTACGATTTGATTGTCCATGTACATTGTACTTGTCCTCGTCTGCCCTTTCAATATGTAAAGAGCCATGGAATATAATAGTGCTTTATAAATAAATAATAATAATAATAAATAATAATAAATAATATACAGTATATAAATATGTATTTTTTTTATTCTTTAGTCCCCTTAGGGGTCTTGAACCTTCAATCACCTGTCCACCTGTGCTATTTACTATACCAACAGTACTATAGTATATTGTGGTCTCTGACTGGGCTTCAATTGTCTGGGGAGAGTCAGGAGGCCCCCAAACACATTAGCCTGTCAGATAATCCCATCAATATCAGTGTGTTTGGATTACTTTAGTCTAGTGTATATGGGCAGTGGCGTAACTAGAGTCTGATGGACCTGGTTTCCCTTCCCCCTGCATATTGTTCAGATGTATGGGCTCTTGTAGCATTCTAAATCCCTTAAAGACATATGTATTGTCCTCCCCCATTATGTAGTTATGTCCCTCATCCTGTACTAATGGGCCCCATCCTGGTATATATGTCCCCCATTCTGGGCTCCTTCTTGGTATGTATGTCCCCATCCTGGTATAAATGTTCATCATCATGGTATATATGTCCTTATCCTGAGCCCCTCCCTTGTATATATGTCCCCATCTAGGTAGATATGTCCTTATCCTGGACCTCTTGCTTGTATTTATGGTTGCAGTTCTGCCTCTGTATAAAAATATACTTTCTACTCACCTCCCTTCACTTCCACTCTGCGCGGTGTCCTCTTGCACTGCTGGGAAAGAGCTGTCAGCTGACATCAGTTTGTGAGTCATGATGCATGACATCAGTGTCATGCCCCGCTAGTCACATACACGTTGACATCAGCTGCGAATCTCAGATTGGCCAACAGCGTGTATAGCAGCACAAGGATGCAAGAGGTCTCTGCGCCGCTCACTACATGCTTCAGCTGGATGTGCATCCTTAGATGCAGCTCCCCTCCACCCCATGCCTGGTTGCGATCTCTGTGTTCATTATGCCCCTGTATATGGGAGCTGCAACCCTTTCTTTAACCCTAATCATAACCTTAGTCCTAAATCTAAATCCTAACTCTAGTCCTAATCCTAACCCTAGTTTTAATTGTAGTTCTAATCCTAAACCTAGTTCTAATGATAAGCATCATTCCAACCCTAGTTAGGGTTAGAAAAAAGTATGTTAAAATGTTTATTACAATGTTATTGAATTTTTAGTTTTATTTCTTTTTAAAATTAACACTTTTTTTACACTGTGGAAAACCCTCACAACAAATCTGCCTTCTCTTTCACAAAACTGAAAGTAAAAGAGGAGGCAGAAGCTGTAGGCGTCCTGCCAGGGGGTACATACAGTACCTACAAGTAGTCTTCAAGCCCCTGCAGATTTAGCTGGTTGACACATGCGGAATTAACTTGGCATTGTGACATTTGGACGGTAGATCAGCCTGGAAGTGGGAAATGCACTGCAGCCAAAAAGATTTTTTACATTTTTTTTTTAAAGCGTTAAAAGTTAATTCAGAGGGTCATTTATTATTCAACCCTCAAACCACCAGCATTCTGTTTGGTCCCCTTAAAGTATTAAGAAGTAGTTCAGGCACAAAGAACAATGAGCTTCACATGTGTGGATTAATTATCTCTTTTGCCAGCCTTTTCTGACTATTTAAGACCCTCCCAAACTTGTGAACAGCACTCATACATGGTCAACATGGGAAAGACAAAGGAGCATTCCAAGGCCATCAGAGACAAGATCGTGGAGGGTCACAAGGCTGGCAAGGGGTACAAAACCCTTTCCAAGGAGTTGGGCCTACCTGTCTCCACTGTTGGGAGAATCATCCGGAAGTGGAAGGCTTATGGAACTACTGTTAGCCTTCCACGGCCTGGACAGCCTTTGAAAGTTTCCTCCCGTGCCGAGGCCAGGCTTGTCCGAAGAGTCAAGGCTAACCCAAGGACAACAAGGAAGGAGCTCCGGGAAGATCTCATGGCAGTGGGGATATTGGTTTCAGTCAATACCATAAGTAACGTACTCCACCGCAATGGTCTCCGTTCCAGACGAGCCCGTAAGGTACCTTTACTTTCAAAACGTCATGTCAAGGCTCGTCTACAGTTTGCTCATGATCACTTGGAGGACTCTGAGACAGACTGGTTCAAGGTTCTATGATCTGATGAGACCAAGATTGAGATCTTTGGTGCCAACCACACACGTGACGTTTGGAGACTGGATGGCACTGCATACGACCCCAAGAATACCATCCTTACAGTCAAGCATGGTGGTGGCAGCATCATGCTGTGGGGCATGGAGGAGTGGGCCAAGATAACTCCAGAGACCTGTGCCGGCCTGATCAGATCTTATAAAAGACGATTATTAGCTGTAATTGCAAACAAGGGTTATTCCACAAAATATTAAACCTAGGGGTTGAATAATAATTGACCCACACTTTTATGTTTAAAATTTATTAAAATTCAACTGAGCAACATAACTTTTTGGTTTGTAAGATCTATGCTTCTGTTAATAAATCCTACTCTCGTTTGCAGTTTGAAGGCTCTAACTTATTTGCATCTTATCAAACCACCTAAATCTGCGGGGGGTTCAAGACTACTTGTAGGCACTGTATAGGCAGTAAACTTTCAGGGGCTTTGTAAGTGCAGCAGATGTGAGGGTATCGTTACACGTCGCAACATTGCATGCAATTTCACTTGCAACTTACTGGTTGCAGTGAAATCATGGACACAAAATGTAACAATGTATCCATGATTTCACTGCAACCAGTAAGTTGCAAGTGAAATTGCATGCAATGTTGCGACATGTAACGGTATCCTTAAGAGTGTCTCCTCTGACATCTGAGCTATGCACACTGAGGGACAGAGCAGTGTAATGAAGCAGGTTCACTGCAACTGACTAGTACAGTCACATGACAAACTCATCACAACTGCTGCTCTCGACACTATTAGCAAGGAACAAAGCTTCTGACTGCCTCTGAGAAGAGGAGGAGAGGAGGGGCAGTGGTCGGGGGAGCTGTGAGAATCGGAGACATTAGTGATGGCCAGTCTGACTCTTTTGTGACCCACCTCTCATGGCTCTGCACGCCAAAAAGAACGAGTTCTTTATGTAGCCAAAATGGCTCCCTATTAAATATGTGTTAACCCCCACTCCTGGTCACCCGCACGCCGTCAGCAGCCGGCACCAGGCTGCACCCAGCAACCGCCAGCACCCGGAAGCTGGCACCAGCCTCCAGCACCAGGCGGCAGCCACCAGCACCAGCCGCTGACACCAGGTGGCAGCCGCCAATACCAGGCACCAGCCGCCACCAGCTGCCAGCACCCGGCAGCCACCAGCACCCGGCGGTACCCAGCAGCCATCAGCACTCGAGAGCTGGCACCAGCCGGCAGCCACCAGCACCAGCCGGCAGCTGCCAGCACCAGCTGCCGGCACCAGACAGCACCCAGCAGCCGCTAGCACCTGGCAACCAGCACCAGGCAGCAGCCGCCAGCACCTGGCAGCCAGCACCAGGCAGCAGCTGCCAGCACCCGCTACCAGGTAGCAGCCGCCAGCACCTGGTAGTCAGCACCAGGCGGCGGCCACCAGCACCTTCTAGCTGGCATCAGGCAGCATCCACCAGCACCCGACACCCGCCACCAGCACCTGGCACCAGGTGGCAGCCACCAGCACCCGGCAGCACTCGGCACCAGGTGGTCCAGCCTTGATTCTGTTCTTGGACTTCTTCAAGAACTTCTGGTGGTGGGTGAGTGGGTAATGGCGTCTGGTCCATCTCTCCCAGCCTTTCTTTGTCCTGTTGGATGGGCGGGGCAGGAATGGGCAGAGCAGGGATGGGCAGAGCAGGGTAGGGATGGGCAGGGCAGGGATGGGCAGGGCCCTGTAAATTACACACTTATTAGGCTAGTGGGTGTGGGCCTGGGCAGCCCCCTGTGCAGTGAGGCATGGGGTGGGTGGGGATGGGCGGTCCGGGCCCTACCCTACACTCCACATTAATATTCACTATGCACAGACATTGAGCAGAGGTGGGCGGGCCTAGCCTGGTCCCCTGCACTGTCTGAGGAGGGCGGCTGGCAGCTGCTGTGTGAGTTTGGATTTGGTGGGCAGCGGTGGCTTTGGCGCGGTGGCGGCACCGCTCACAGATTGCAACAGGGTCTCAGCCTGCACTGCACAGCAGTGACGGCCGGGTGCCCGCAGCGGCAGGTGGCACTGGCTGCAGGCAGCCTGAGCCACCAGCCAGTCAGAGAGTCAGCGCTCGGCGGCGGCGGTTCACACAGGCTGTGCTACAGCAGGCAGCTGCAGCCAGCCTGTGATGTCTGGCTGCTTTTGCGGCAGTGGCCACCTGGCGCCGCAGCTCTGCCTCTGATTCTGCACAGTGAGTGCAGCCGACACAGCATAAAACAGACTCAGAGTCACAGCAGCAGCCAGCCAAGCCTAGGAGGACACACAGGCAGCCTCAGTCTTCCGCCTGCGAAGTGTGCTGGATGGGGGGTGGGCCTCCTTGCTTCAAATTGCCACGCCCCCCACTAGCATGCCCGGGCCCCCCTGCCACTGTTTAAATGACCACGCCACCTCCAATAATTGCCGGGCCCCTTACTCAGTAAGGCCTGTAAGGCCCTAATGGCGGCCCTGGGTTCAGGGGCACAAAACAGGAAGTCTGGGGTATTGATACTGATAAACAAACATTTTGCATACAACCTTCTGTCAGTAGACACAGATTAAGAAGGGCGACTAATACATATAGGATTACAGATTCAAAATTAACATCTCAGTTTATACAACATACATGCACCGAATTCGGCCCAAATTAAATTTTTTGTGGACTTACAAAATAAAATTCTAACAGACTCTAATCTCAATATTGTAATAGGGGGGACTACAATGAAGTAATGAGAGAGAATGAGGATAGACAGAAGACAGAGACAAGGATGAGACATGATAGATGAGTGGGTTACACACAAAGGATATCTAGAAGAGATGATGACACATTTACAATTGACAGATGCATGGCGGATTATACACCCGCTAGAAAAAGAATATACACACTACTCACATCCTCATGGTACATGGTCTAGACTAGATATTGTCACCTCAGACAGGATGTTCCAGAGAGTTAATAATATAACTATAGAAAACATGGCTTGACAAAGGGCGTGTGTGCCCGATACTTGGCCATCTTCTGCCTGTTGGTCCATCTGAAGCCAGAAATAAAGGACTACTGAACTTTACTTTAAGGAGTGCTGCAGTGGAACTTTGTTTGATACGTATAGAAAACATGGTGACATCAGACCACAGTCCAGTGCTGATAGAACTGTCAGATATTCATCCAAAGGGGGTACATTATGTATGGCAGTTGCCAACATTCTTGTTAAAAGGGGATGACTTTACGAAACAGATGAAAGAGTGGTGGTTGGATTTTTCCCTGAATAACAGTGAACACAAAATAAATCCTCGCCTTCATTGGGAAACAGCGAAGGTGGTAAGAGAGGACATATATTCTCATACAATGAAGCTGAAGAAACTGATCAAAGAACAATATATACAGTTGCGGCCAAAATTATTGACACCCCTTCCATTCTGTCAGATAATACTCAGTTTCTTCCTGAAAATGATTGCAATCACAAATTTTTTGGTATTATCTTCATTTAATTTGTCTTCAATGAAAAAACACAAAAAGAATTGTCCTAAAGCCAAATTGGATATAATTCCACACCAAACATAAAAAAAGGGGGTGGACAAATGTATTGCCACTGTTAGAAAAATCATGTGATGCTTCTCTAATTGTGGTTTAATTACCAGCACTTGTAACTTACCTGTGGCACATAACAAGTGTTGGCAATAACTAAATCACACTTGCAGCCAGTTGACATGGATTAAAGTTGACTCAACCTCTGTCCTGTGTCCTTGTGTGTACCACATTGAGCATGGAGAAAAGAAAGAAGATCAAAGAACTGTCTGAGGACTTGAGAAACCAAATTGTGAGGAAACATGAGCAATCTCAAGGCTACAAGTCCATCTCCAAAGACCTGAATGTTCCTGTGTCTACCGTGCGCAGTGTCATCAAGAAGTTTAAAGCCCATGGCACTGTGGCTAACCTCCCTAGATGTGGACGGAAAAGAAAAATTGATGAGAGATTTCAACGCAAGATTGTGCGGATGGTGGATAAAGAACCTCGACTAACATCCAAACAAGTTCAAGCTGCCCTGCAGTCCGAGGGTACAACAGTGTCAACCCGTACTATCTGTCGGCGTCTGAATGAAAAGGGACTATATGGTAGGATACCCAGGAAGACCCCACTTCTTACCCGAGACATAAAAAAGCCAGGCTGGAGTTTGCCAAAACTTACCTGAGAAAGCCTAAAACGTTTTGGAAGAATGTTCTCTGGTCAGATGAGACAAAAGTAGAGCTTTTTGGGCAAATGCATCAACAAAGAGTGTACAGGAGAAAAAACGAGGCATTCAAAGAAAAGAACACGGTCCCTACAGTCAAACATGGCGGAGGTTCCCTGATGTTTTGGGGTTGTTTTGCTGCCTCTGGCACTGGACTGCTTGACCGTGTGCATGGCATTATGAAGTCTGAAGACCACCAACAAATTTAGCAGCATAATGTAGGGCCCAGTGTGAGAAAGCTGGGTCTCCCTCAGAGGTCATGGGTCTTCCAGCAGGACAATGACTCAAAACACACTTCAAAAAGCACTAGAAAATGGTTTGAGAGAAAGCACTGGAGACTTCCAAGGTGGCCAGCAATGAGTCCAGACCTGAATCCCATAGAACACCTGTGGAGAGATCTAAAAATGGCAGTTTGGAGAAGGCAACCTTCAAATATCAGGGACCTGGAGCAGTTTGCCAAAGAAGAATGGTCTAAAATTCCAGCAGACCATTGTAAGAAACTCATTGATGGTTACCGGAAGCGGTTGATCGCAGTTATTTTGGCTAAAGATTGTGCAACCAAGTATTAGGCTGAGGGTGCCAATACTTTTGTCTGGCCCATTTTTGGAGTTTTGTGTGAAATGATCAATGTTTTGCTTTTTGCTTCATTCTCTTTTGTGTTTTTTCATTGAAGACAAATTAAATGAAGATAATAATACCAAAGAATTTGTGATTGCAATCATTTTCAGGAAGAAACTGAGTATTATCTGACAGAATTGCAGGGGTGTCAATACTTTTGGCCAACACTGTATATCCTGATTACTAGGGGCTCCACTGAACTACATTATGGGCTACTAGATGGGTGCCCGATGCACAATGCATCGGGATTCTAGCCGAGCGAGTCTCTGACTCGCAATGGCCGCTTCGCGGCCAATGCTTCGCGCTGCTAAGGCGACTCGCCATGCCCGCTGCGCGGGCATAGCGAGTCGCCTTAGAACTGCTCGCAATGGCCGCTTCGCGGCCAATGCTTCGCGGTGCTAAGGCGACTCGCCATGCCCGCTGCGCGGGCATAGCGAGTCGCCTTACAACTGGTCGCATTGGCCGCTGCGCGGCCAATGCATTTTTCGTATCCACATGACCACGCTGAGTCGCATGCGACTTTGGTGCGCGAAATCCATTCGTGATTATATAATAGACTAGATGGGTGCCCGATGCACAATGCATCGGGATTCTAGCCGAGCGAGTCTCTGACTCGCAATGGCCGCTTCGCGGCCAATGCTTCGCGCTGCTAAGGCGACTCGCCATGCCCGCTGCGCGGGCATAGCGAGTCGCCTTAGAACTGCTCGCAATGGCCGCTTCGCGGCCAATGCTTCGCGGTGCTAAGGCGACTCGCCATGCCCGCTGCGCGGGCATAGCGAGTCGCCTTACAACTGGTCGCATTGGCCGCTGCGCGGCCAATGCATTTTTCGTATCCACATGACCACGCTGAGTCGCATGCGACTTTGGTGCGCGAAATCCATTCGTGATTATATAATAGACTAGATGGGTGCCCGATGCACAATGCATCGGGATTCTAGCCGAGCGAGTCTCTGACTCGCAATGGCCGCTTCGCGGCCAATGCTTCGCGCTGCTAAGGCGACTCGCCATGCCCGCTGCGCGGGCATAGCGAGTCGCCTTACAACTGGTCGCATTGGCCGCTGCGCGGGCATAGCGAGTCGCCTTAGAACTGCTCGCAATGGCCGCTTCGCGGCCAATGCTTCGCGGTGCTAAGGCGACTCGCCATGCCCGCTGCGCGGGCATAGCGAGTCGCCTTACAACTGGTCGCATTGGCCGCTGCGCGGCCAATGCATTTTTCGTATCCACATGACCACGCTGAGTCGCATGCGACTTTGGTGCGCGAAATCCATTCGTGATTTATATAATAGATAGTGGGCCCTCGACTTTGAGTTGTGTATAGAAAAACTTCACAAAAGTGGTCAGCCAGCTTGCAATCATAGTTTACCTGATAATCTCAGCATTGGCTCCTCACTTCTTTGCAGCATCATCAAAAACTCAATATTTTAGAGATAAGTACATTAACCCCTTCACAATATATGACATATACAGCCCACATTTTACCCTGCATTTGTTAGCTCATTTAAGCAATCTCTGACAGTAGGATTTACCATGCACCCTCAGGGGGAACGTATTATTCCCAGCTTCCATCAGGGCGCCCGTGATGTGATTGCATGGAGCTGATGGGTTGTCATGATTGCCAGGATTCAGCTGATGTCTCCTGTGTCTGTCATGTAGATCCTTTTATGAATGCTGGCTGCGAACCAGCAATCATGCAAAGTTATAAATTCTGCTGTACAGAGCAGTACTGGTCTGGTACACTCTGTATAGCACAAATGATTGGACAATCCCAGCTTCAGGTCCCCTAAGCGGACTAGTAAATTCAGTAAAAAGTAATTAAAAAGTTCTTTAAAAATATGAAAAAATGTAAAACACCCATAAAAGTTCAAATTTTGCTCCATTGAAACATTATTTTTTTTTAAAAATACATATATTTGGAATAGCTGCATTCAGAATTGTATGATCTATTAAAATATAAAATAAATAAATTCAATAGGTAAACACCATAATTGAGAGAAAACTAAAAACCAGAATTATGTTTTTTTGGCCACTGCAACATTGCAACAAAATACAATAAGAGGCGATCAAACATCTCATTGCATATACCCCAAAATGGTATCAGTAAAAATGTTAGCTTAAAGAGGACCTGTCACCCCCTTGGTGCATGGCAAACTAAATGCAGCACTGAATACCGCATGTCTGCTGCATTCTGGGAAGGGGACCCCCATGTCTCTAGCCCCCCTGTAAGCTTTAAAAAAGACTTTAGAAACCTTACAGTTAAGAGGTCATCTGGGTTGGATCCTATTAAGAGGTCCTGGGTTCTGGAACAGTCCTCCATGCCTCCTCCTTGTGTTTTCCGCCCCCTCTATGTGTCTGCTGCCCCTCCTCTTGTTCTGCGTCTGCCCTCCTCTTCTGCTCCTACTCTTTGTGACATCAGGAGCAGAAGAAGAGGGTAGACCCAGTAGAAGAGGAGGCGGCGGAAGACACATAGAAGGGGCGGACTACACAAGGGGACTATAATATAAAGGACTGGCATCACCTTAATGTGCAGGTGCAATAAAAAAAAAATATGTGTATGCACTAAAGGGAGTAATTTGCCGCAACACTGAACACAATATGCTAGAGAAACAGCTAAATGGCTGATACATGAAATGCAGGATTGTCTGTGCAGCTAAGGAATGCATGTGTGATAAGTGAACCCAGTAAATACTATACTGGAATAAAAGAATTGAGAGACTTTGCTTCATCACTGACGTCAACCATTTCCAGCTGGTTTTTAATTGCACAACATAGGCATCTAAACCTTATCCCAGCAGTATAGTCCACATACAGTGTTAGAGTAGGACCCGGTAACTTTGAGAGCACTTTGGCGCAGTTACCGGACTCTTCGCAGTGACGTCAGTGATGAAGCTAAGTCTCTCAATTCTTTTATTCCAGTACAGTATTTATCATATAGGTGAATCACCAAGGGTTGTATGGAAACTCGGGTATCTGGGCCCTGCTGTAGTTGGGATGTCACTGGTGGCCTGCCCAGACCCGTGGCCCAGGTGATCAACTCAAAAGGTGATATAGGAAAATATAAAAGTTTGTTGTGACACCACCTGCAGATTCTGGTGATGGGCTCCAGTGCCGCTTCAGACCTCCGGGGGAGATGATACTGCAGCTTAGACGGAACAGCTCCTTGCAGGTGGAACTGAGTCCTCAGGGCAGACCAGCACTGTTGGTGGTGCTGGATGTAGATATAGATATGTAGATATACATGTAGATATGAATAGGGATGGAAGCAGGGTATGGGCCTTGCTGTCCAGCGGCTAGAATAGTCTCTATATGGGTCATTCCATGTCAAGTGATCCAAAAATGAATATTTTTTTTCCCTGACGTCCTCAGATTTTTAAAAAAATTTTTCTATCTGAAGAACAACTTTATCTAATTACAAAAAAAAAGTTTTGAATTTTTTTCTTTATCTGTTAATTTTTTACAGATTTTTAAAGTTTTAAAAAAGTGCGAATTTTGGCCTGGTATGGCTTTACATTTTCTATCATATCTCGGGCTAAAAATAAGATAGAGAAACAAAATAAACACCAATCTACTCAGAACTGTCCAGGCTTTCATCAGATATGTCACAAGAGGATATTTGTTAAATTTTACCCATGTGATCGCAAGCGCAAAACTTTAAAACGCATTTCCGAAAAATCGGCGCGCTTTAAATATTTCAAAAACTGCCCATGTGTCTGCTATGCTCTTAGCCACATCTGTACCAAATTTCAAGTTGGGATCGCAATGGGATCATATTTTAACATATTTTACTAGTAAGAGCGTCAATGGGTCATTCCATATCAAGTGATCTAAATATGATATATTTTTTTTACCTGACGTCTTTAGATTTTTTTTTTTTTTTTCCTTTATGAAGTACTACTTTAGTTAATTACAAATTAAAAGTTTGGAATTTTTTTCTTCATCAGTTAATTTTTTACAGATTTTTAAAGTTTAAAAAAAGGGTGAATTTTGGCCTGGTACGACTTTAAATTTTTTTATCTCAGGCTAGAAATAAGATAATGAAGTGGGAGAGGCATCATTTTACTCAGAACGGTAACAGCTTTCATTTGAGATGTTACAAGACTATGTTTCTTTATATCAAATTCAAACTATTGACGGGCAATTGTGAAAAAATGACTGTGTTCTTGGTGACTTTTGAATTGACACTATAATAGTTAAATATTTTGCACTTAGGTCCAATGAATGCGTCCATGGGGTCAAGCTGGGACAGAGTCATCACAAATTAGCCTTATTTGCAGATGACCTGCTACTTTACATCTCCCAGCCCCTGGTCTCCATCCCTTCGGTCTTAATGGAGTTTGAACGGTTCGGACAATTGAGCAACTTTAAAGTGAATTGCTCCAAAACCGAGGCACTCAATATTTCTTTGCCTGGAGAATTGGTTTCTCATCTATCTAAACAGTTCCCATTTAAATGGAAAGTAGAAGCCATTAAGTACTTGGGAGTCCTTATACCAAAAGATCTTAAACAAATATTCAATTTAAATTATCAACCCCTTTTGACTAACGCGGAATCGGCATTTACCTCCTATAGACAATTAAAGCTATCCTGGTTCGGGAGAATAAACGTAGTCAAGATGGATGTCTTGCCCCGACTCTTATATACTTTTCAGACAGTTCCTGTTCTATTGGATAGAGGTTTCCTCTCCAAAATGCAATCTATGATCCTTAGATTTGTCTGGGGGGGCAAGAGGTCCAGATTGCGAATGAATATCCTATCCTTGCCCGAGACCAGAGGAGGGGTTGGACTACCCAACATACGAGCGTACTTTGAGGCTTCCTCTCTTGTTAGAGCTCTAGATTGGCATTATCATGCGTCCTCCAAGAAATGGGTAGGGGTGGAGCAAGAGGGTTTGGGGATTCCGCTGAAACACCTGCTTTGGATTTCCCCTAAAGACTCCACAGACCTAGTACCTTTGACAGACATGACCAGAAACACCTTGAAGGTATGGCACCTAGTGACGAAAACCCTCCGCTTAAACGACAGACTTAGCCCTTTGACTCCCCTTTTTTCCAACCCATCTTTCCCACCCAGATTTGACAGGCAGAGATTTTTTGTTGGCGGATTGTGGATGACACCCGAGTAGGACAGACTCTGTCCAGTGGTGGTTTGCCCCCGATGGCAGAGCTACAACTCAAAGAACCTACGAGACCTCTTAAGTGATTCGAATTTCTCCAATACAGAGCATAATTATATTCAGCTGACCACTCTTGCAGGGTAAGATTGACGCCCAACGTATTGGAGAGGTTATTCCAACTGGAGGCTCCACCGAGGCGCAAAATATCATTTCTATACCAGGCCTTAGGGTCCATGAGAGAGCAGGGCACCCTTTACTTCCAACGTGCTTGGGAGAGGGAATTGGGGTGTAGCATTTCAGAAGCTAATTGGCAGAAATGCTTTATATTTACTCACTCACTAGCTAGCGCTTGTTCTGCACAAGAAAAAGCTATAAGCTGCTCACTAGATGGTACTTGTGCCCGACGACACTCCGGAACATGTTCCCTGGAACCCCTGATACCTGCTGGCGCTGTGGGGAAGAGAAGGGTACAATGATACACATTTGGTGGAGTTGTGGGGAAATCCGGCGGTTCTGGTCTGAGGTTTTCAATGCATACGCCCGGATAACAGGTAAACAAGCCGAATGCTGCCCAGAATCGGCAATGTTATCCATTTTTCCAGGTCCTATTGGGCTACAGAAGAGGGATATTCTCCGCTTTTGCATCTCGGCTGCTCGTGCTGTGATCCCGAGGTTCTGGAAATCAAGCCGGGCTCCATCTCTACTTGATTGGTTCAAAGAATTGATGGACACATATAGAATGGAGGAGCTCGCAGCTGATGCGTCGGGATCTCGGAACAAATTCTTAGGGATTTGGGTTGAATGGATTCTTTTTCACGACTCTGCAGAATTTAGGAGTATCTTTTCCAGCACAGATAATATGGCTCGACCTCTGGCTGATGGGGAGCCAGTGGGATGAGTACCCTTTCTCCTTCCCATACCTCACCCGTCCCCCCCCTCCTTTTTTTCTTTTTTTCTTGCGTGGCTTTTCTTTCCCAGTATAACTTTTTCTAATGGTTTTTGTTTCTCTTCTCTCTCTCTCTTCTTTTCTATCTCTCTTTTCTTCCCATCTGATACATTCAGTCTAGGTATTTCCTTTCTACGCCTATACCTTCAGAATTCTAGTGAACATTAGACAGGTATCGAAAACTCTGAGCTGTGAGTAGATCATTAATATTTCGGCCTTCCTTTCCGGTACACCAGTCGATAGACTATTCCAACTAGGCCTCAACGGGTAATGACCCACTTACGTGGTCAACCTGTTAGAAGGGGCCAAGTAATAAAAATCATTCTGCTGGGGCTGCTTGTCCCCTTGACATCAGAACATCTCAAAACCCTGAGAAAGGTTGTATACTTGAGTGTTTGGAATTATATTTAGATTGTAGTATATATTGCACCAGAGATAAGCGCAAAAGTAAATTTGCAGCTTATCTTAAAGTTACTAATAACTTTGTGAATTCTCTTTTTGTATATTTTATATGTCTCAAGATTTTGTTAAAAGATTGAATGTATGTCTTTCATATGTTTTTTCAAAATTTAATAAAAATGAGATTAACCATAGTTAAATATTTTAAAATATGATCCCATCACGATCCCAACTTGAAATTTGGTACAGATGTGGCTAAGAGCATAAAAGACACATGGGCAGTTTTGGAAAATTTTTATTAAAATGTTTTTTTCGGAAATGCGTTTCAAAATGTTGCGTTTGCATTCGCATAGGTAAAAAATTAAAATTAACAAATATACTCTTGTGACATATCTGGTGAAAGCCTGGACAGTTCTGAGTAGAATGGTGTTTATTTTGTTTCTCTATCTTATTTCTAGCCCGAGATAAAAACATTTAAAGTCGTACCAGGCCAAAATTCACCCTTTTTTTAAACTTTAAAAATCTGTAAAAAATTAACTGATGAAGAAAAAAATTCCAAACTTTTAATTTGTAATTAACTAAAGTAGTACTTCATGAAGGAAAAAAAAAAAAAAAAATCTAAAGACGTCAGGTAAAAAAAAATATTCATATTTAGATCACTTGATATGGAATGACCCATTGACGCTATTAATAGTAAAATATGTTAAAATATGATCCCATTGCGATCCCAACTTGAAATTTGGTACAGATGTGGCTAAGAGCAAAGCAGACACATGGGCAGTTTTTGAAATATTTAAAGCGCGCCGATTTTTCGGAAATACGTTTTAAAGTTTTGCGCTTGCGATCACATGGGTAAAATATTAACAAAGATCCTCTTGTGACATATCTGGTGAAAGCCTGTATAGTTCTGAGTAGAATGGTATTTATTTTGTCTCTCTATCTTATTCCTAGCCTTAGTTATGAGGAGAAACGTAAAGGCAGGCAACAGCGAAATTCACACTTTTTCCGAACTTTGAAAATCATTTAAAAAAAAATAAATTTTTTAAAAAATTTTTCTCTTCACATTTTGCATTGTCTGACATGCTATTATCAAATAACAAAATCTCAAAAGAATTAAAAATATAGAGGTAATAATCATTGGTTCACTTGACATGGAATGACCCATATGTGGCAGGGTCAGGGATAGAGAAATATACACACCGGAGATTATTTCTTTATCTTTTACTGGTGGAATTGCAGTTAAAAGTCCAGTACTCTGCCGGGTGTCCAGGTAGCACTTCTGGATCTCCACAGTGAGTGGGTATAAGGCCTCCTTGTCTCTTTTCCCTTGTGTGAAGCCCCTGCCCTGTATGGAACTTGGCTGGCCTCCTCTGCTCTCCTCTCACCTGTGCTGTGTTGGGTAACCCTCATTGGAATGCCGCTATATTCTTTCTTGCGGTGCCTGGTTCCCTTGTTGGCGACTGCACAAATGCCCGAGATACTGAAGTCTCCACGGAAAATAGTATTCTCTGCTGGGCTGCGTGCTCTCCTGCAGACTCGGACTCAGGTGTCCGGGGCACTTTCTGGAGTGAACTAAAATGGCTCCTAAGTCCCCAGGCTGCTACTTCTTTGTTGCTCCTACATCTCGCCTTCGACCCCACTCTTGAGTCCCTGCAATAGCTAGACAGGTGGCTGCTCAGTTGTCTCTGGCTCATACCTAGTGCGGCTCCGACCACCAGGACGTTTTCACAGTTCTCCTAGCAACTGCACACTCTGTCTAAGGCTACGGTCACACATAGCCCTGGATCCATTATTGACATCAGTTTTTCCACTTTTGTGTTCTAAGTCCAAAAATTGATGCCAAAAATGGATGCTGCACTCAAGTGTGACTGCATTGGTGTCAGTTTTTTTACAGTACCCAAAAACATTGCAAGCAACGTTTTTGGGTGCAGTAAAAAACGGATCTGTTTTTTTAACATGGGGCCCTATGGGAAAATGGATCTGTTTTTTAGAGCATTGTTTATGTGGCAAAAAACGGATCCGTTTTTTAGAGCATTGTTTATGGAAAAAATGGCAAAGTCCCTAAAACGCAGAGCTGCACAGGAGGGTCAGAAAGCACCCAAAAAAAACGGATCAGTTATTGAAAACAAGGGAAAAAACTGATGGCCATGTGTGACCCTAGCCTCAGGCTAGGGTCACACATAAGCCCTTGGTCCGTTTTTGGCATCAGTTTTTGCATTTTTTTTTTCTAAGTCCAAAAACTGATGCAAAAACGGATTATATGTAATAAATACCCTATGCGTTTTTTTCTGCACCCAAAAACGTTCCTAGGAGTTTTTTTTAACCCCAAAAACACTTCCAAAAACCGATTGCTATGTGTGACCCTAGCCTAACTCTGCCCCCATCACCAGTATTTATAGGGGATCTTGCCTAAGGGCAGCAAGTTAAGCTCACCCTACTGGGTTGGGGTGGAAGGTGTTGTTTGTACTGTGTACCCACTGTGGAAATCCATCCATGCTATAAGTGAGCCTGTGGGTACCTGTTTGAGGAGGGCAGCACAT
Source organism: Allobates femoralis (assembly GCA_033576535.1). Lineage (NCBI taxonomy): Eukaryota > Metazoa > Chordata > Amphibia > Anura > Aromobatidae > Allobates > Allobates femoralis. The sequence goes on from JARQOC010000002.1 coordinate 236,565,362, forward strand.
AGGCAAAGCAGTTTTACAATATAGTGGACATGGTAAAAAAAAAAAGCATTGTGAAACTTTTTGCAAGTTTTTTTACAATGTCAACACACTTGGAATTCTTTTCCCCATTTTCCAGTAGAGAAGATGAATTATGTCATTCAAATATACAACTTATCGTGTAAAAACAAGTTCTGATATCTATATTGATGGAAAAATAAAAAATGTATGGCTCTTAAAAGAAGGGGTGGAAAAAATGAAATTGAGAAAGCGACCAGGGCATGAAGGGGTTAAAAATGATACACAGAGCCATAGAATGATGTAAGGCCGGAGACACACTGGCGTATCGCATCTGAGAGCATTGGATGTGATATGCTAATAACATAGGCCGTGCTGCGAGTGATCCGAGAGTAATGCAACTGTGAGCCGGTCCTGTGATTGGATCACAGGTGCGGAAAATAGGGAGATAATTATCTCTCCATGTCCTCCATTGCATGTGTTAGCGTATATTGCACTGCACTGATGACATCTGAGTGCAGTCCGATGTTTCACTCGCACTTATAGACTTGCATGGGTTAATTGTAACTCACTGACAATAGCAGCATGCTGTGAATTTTTCTTTAGTCCGAATAGGGCTGAGGAAAAAAATCGAAGATCTGAGCTGCAGCATTGTCTACCATGGGGTCGAGTGCAATGCAAAATTTTTTTGCATTGAACTCATGCGAGTCATACGCCAGTGTGATGGTGGGGTTACACGTTCCGATATCGCGGCGATATCGTAGGCAACGGCGCGGGGAGCGCGCATTTTTTCAGCCCTTTTCCCGATATCGCATCGGCGGTTTACACGCTGCGATATCGGGAAACAACGTTCCTCCGATGTGTACGCCCACCAACCCAGTAACGACCATTTAACATGGGAGTTAATGGGTAGCGTCGGCGTACAGATCGGAGTTGGGCTGTCACACGCTGCGATGCTGCTACAACGGCCATGCGATATCGGGGAGTTGAATAGCTCGGCTATTCAACCCCGATATCGTTTTGGCATCGTTCCAGCATCGCGTTGTACGCTCAAACCGTACAACGCGCAAACGATATCGGGTCCAACTCGCGACCCACGTGACTTTTTGTCGGAGTTGGGTCGGAGTTGGACGCCGATATGACTCTACCCTAAAAGAGATGCTACCAAGCATCACGTTTCAAACTACACTTGTTTCTTACATCATAACACAAAAGGCCTTTCACACTATTAAAGTCAACCTCACGTAAGGCTTGCACAAAACACCTTCTGCAAAGAAGTACAAATTGTCTTTGGCTAGGGTCACATCTACGTTTTTTTTTTTAAAACCTGATCCGGTTTTGAGCTTTCAAAAAGCTCAAAAACGGATCAGGAAACGCTCCTCATAGGAGCCAATGCTAAACACGGGATTGCTTCACAAGCAATCCGGTGTCCGTCTCCGGCTCTGCAGCCTGCGTGAAAAATCATGCAGGCTGCAGTTTTCGGAGCGGTTTAAGCATCCGCACTCCAGTAACCGGATTGCTCAGGATGTGTAATCCTGAGCAATCCGGCTACTGCATAGTTTGCTCATCCCTGCTACTGCAGGGATGGGCAAACTGTTCTCTGTATCTAAAAATGATAAATTTAATAAATAAATTATTGATTAATGTCTCTAGGGGGGGCTTAGTCCCCTAGAGACCGTACGCCCACTCAGGTGGGCTTCGCCTGCAATGTTCAAATGCGCCACGGTCCTCATAGCTGGCGCATGACCCCCAAACTCACCCCCCCCTATCTATATAGAGGGGTCCCTGCACCCCTCGTTTCCAGCTATCTCTTTTGGTGGCAAAAACAAAGTATTAAAGTCGAGAAATGAACTTATAGTTACGTGCTGTCCAGTTTCATTTTCAAGGCATAGGCGGGGCTGTGTGCTGATGCCTCCGCCCGCTAACTAATTATGCCCGCCCCCTCTGGCCTGGCTCCAGTGTTGAGAGGGAGGCCACGTCATGAAAGGGGCGGAGCTAATATTTTGTCATACCAATAGCTCCGCCCCTTTCATGACGCGGCCTCCCTATGCCTCGAAAATGAAACTGGACAGCACGTAACTATAAGCTCATTTCTCAACTTTAATACTTTGTTTTTGCCACCAAAAGGGATAGCTGGAAACGAGGGGTGCAGGGACCCCTCTATATAGATGGGGGGGTGAGTTTGGGGGTCATGTGCCAGCTATGAGGACCGTGGCGCATTTGAACATTGCAGGACTAAGCCCTCCCTAGAGACATTAATCAATAATTTATTTATTAAATTTATCATTTTTAGATACAGAGAACAGTTTGCCCATCCCTGCAGTACCTGGGATGAGCAAACTATGCAGTAGCCGGATTGCTCAGGATTACACATCCTGAGCAATCCGGTTACTGGGGTTCGGTATTCTCCACACATTTTTACAAAAAAATGTGTGTAAAGGCAATTGCGTTCACCGCATCCGGATCTGGATGCGGTGAACGCAATTCTATTTTTAAGTGTGACCCTAGCCTTTGATCCCTAATAATTAGGATAGAAAGCATGGACATATGTTCAAGTTGTGTAGTCGTTTTAGACTGTACATTTTAGGGGCTGTTTTGAAATCAATAAAAAAAAATGTCATTCTGTACCATGTGTTTTCTACATATGGTGAACATGTTTCAATTATGTTAAATTATTACTTTTATTATTTGCTTGAATAACGAATTCCATCAGTGATCAGTATGATGCAAGCAATCGTTTAGGCTAGGGTCACACATAAGCCCCTGGTCTGTTTTTGGCTTCATTTTTATAATTTTTTTTTTCTAAGTCCAAAAACTGACAGAAAAACGGATTGGATGTAATAAACACCCTGTGCGTTTTTTTCTGGACCTCAAAACATTGCTCTGTCCGTTTTTGGCATCAGTTAAAAAACGCATGCGTTTTTTTAACATGGGGCCCTATGGGAAACGCATGCGTTAACGCATGGCACATATAGGCACTTGCGTTAACGCACATGCGTTTTTAATGAAAAAATGACTAAGTCCAAAAGCGTTCAGGGGTGCAGGAGGCTCAAAAAACACCCTATAAAAAACGGATTGGTGATGAAAATCACTTCCAAAAACGGACTTCTATGTGTGACCCCAGCCTTACTTGGTCTAAAGGTACCGTCATACACGGCAATATTGCTAGGCAATTTCACTGGCAATTTGCTGGTTGCAGTGAAATCATGGACACATTGTTCTATCTTGTTGCTGTGTACAAATGGAGCAACGTGTCCATGATTTCACTGCAACCAGCAAATTGCCAGTGAAATTGCCTAGCAATATTGCTGTGTGTGACAGTACCTTTAGCCTGAGAAGGTCATATTCTTCACCGTCAACATGAAGCAACCACGTAAGGCTAATGCTTCAGTGAGAATCGATAGGGCTGCAGTGAACATATCTGAGGAAGCCATGATGTATGTAGTTATTCTTACCAGTCATACTGATGGAGCCCCAGGAACTTAGTGGGTGAAATTCACTGGGTGGAGCTGGGAACTGATCTACAGGAGAGTTAAGTATTTCACATGTGCAGGAAACGGCCTATTCTTCTGGGATGTGCAGATAAGGAAACATCTCAGGACTGACTTTTTGTTACTTGTAACACTTCCTCCAACACTGCCTCCGGCTATTTCATCATAACAGGCACATATGTACAACACTGGATCTGGAGAAGGAATTTGACAAACTGAAATCCCACCCAGTGTTAAGTAATGTTTAGATAATTTATAGCATAAATCCACTTAAAGGCGTTTTTCTGGAATGTCAACGACATAATGCAGCATTTTTGTTTTATAGATGGTAGACAGAAATAAGATATAAGCTACATACTACACAAGGGAAAGAAGTGGCATTCAACCTTAAGGGTACCTTTACACGCGGCTACATTTCTAGGGTGGCTACAGGTAACTTACTGGTTGCAGTGAAATCATGGAGACAAGGTTCTATCTTGTTGCTGTGTACAAATGGAATCATGTATCCATGATTTCACTGCAACCAGTAAGTTACCTGGTGACAAGCTACAAATGTAGCCGTGTGTAAAGGTACCCTAAGATATCATTTTTTTGATAACTTGTCCTCTGCCGAGAACCGGGCATGTAATTGTGATCTTAATGTTGAGTCTAATGTTATTCCTGAATTTTCAGAATTAAACACACTGTCAGCATTGAAAAGTTTGTCATCTGACTCATCAACTGAGGACAGTATCAGAATGTACTTAAGCAATCCTGGCTTCTATCCCATCAGATCCAGACCCGAAATCCTGGACATTTTCCAGGATCTGGTTGAAAAGGATCTGGTAGGTCTGGATCTCCATCGGAATCCAGTCCATGACAATCTTACACCTTTAGGCTGGCTTCACATCACGTATTTTTTCCTGTCCGTGGGATCCTGCTTTTTGTAGGACCCCATGGACAGGAACGGACACCACAGGAGGTGACCTTTTCTGTGTCCGGGATTTTTCTCAGACTTTTCTCGGACCCGTGCTCCATTGGTTCCCATGTTAAAGGCCAAGGATCGGATCAGATTTGGCCTAATTGCCATCCAATTTTGTCAGATCCGAATTGTGTCCAATTTTTTCTGTGCCGAAAATTGGAGCAGTCTCCGTTTTTGGGTACGGCAAAAAATCGGACACAAATTGGATCCGACAAAATCAGATGGCAATTAGGCCAAATCCGGTCCCCATAAGATAACATGGGGGCAAATCGGATCTGTGGCTGTCAATTTTACAACAGACAGCCA
>JARQOC010000002.1:236570213-236612372 GCA_033576535.1 Allobates femoralis
GGAGCGCACGGTCATGCGCAGTCCAGCGCAGCACTGTGCGTCCCCATTATAAACAAAGGGGCATGCGGTGGTCACGCTCGCATGGTGGTTCCCCTCCGCAGAACGCTGCGGAGGGGAACGCCAACGTGAATCCACCCTTACAGATGAATTAGTCTCATCTGTTTCAAAATCTATCTCCTTTGTCACAACGTATAGTCGACAATATACCAGCATTGTTGGAATAATCAAGAATTACTTACCCATTCTTAGAAAAGACCCAAATCGTATCTCAAATCCTTGCTGATTCCCCAGTCAGATTTAGTGCCAGGAATGCCCAACCATGGGTACTATTCTTTCTCCTAGCTTTTATTCCTCTCCTAGTGTAAAGAACAATAGCACATGGCTAGCCCTAAAGGGTTTTATAAATGCGTACACACAAGGTACACAACATGCTCTTATGTACGGAAAAGCAACACTTTTTCATTATGTAGTAATGACCGTAACACACAACATTAAATCATACATTATTGCAGTACTACCAATGTAGTGTATCTGATTGAATGTGTTCTGTGCCATATACAATATGTGGGATGCACATCGGGGGAGCTGAAAAGGAGAATATGCAGACATATCTTCGATGTAGTTAATCCCCACCGCACTGAATGTGACTGCAGTCTCCAGACATTTTTCTAGCCAACATGGAGGTGATACTTCAGCCATGGTGTTCCAAGGAATAGAGAAAAGGATTAGTCCCTGTAGGGGCGGACTTAGGTGCAAACTGCTACAGAAGGAATTTTTCAGGATTTTTAGCCTGGGGAGAAGGATATCACAAGGCCTCAATATTAGGCAGGATGTAGTACTACAGTATTGACTACATTTCATTATGTTATTAACTACTGTGTTAAATATAATTTTCTTTTTGTGTACTGTTTATTAATTAAAAAAAATGTTTTCTTTTATGTAACATTTGATTTTGATTTTGTATGTTTACGTTTGTCCTTTCTAAATTAACTGCAATGTTGCAGTTGTGTAATGAGGGAAGGAGTACATATCTGTGCTACCCTCATTCAGTATACAATAGCCATGAATAAGACCCTGCGTCGAAACGCGTTGGCTTTATGCACACCGTACTGCTTGTAAAATGTGGAAGTTTTTGATGTTTTAAAATAAATCTGCATTCTGGTAAATCTTGCTGCATTTTTTCTTCACATATACCCACTTAAAGACGTTTTAATGAAATGTCAACGAAATAATGCAGCATTTTTGTTTTACAGATGGTAGATGGAAATAAGATATAAGCTACATACTACACAAGATAAAGAAGTGGCATTAAAAAGCTTACCATATATGATTTTTATAAGTGTTTCATCAAGAAGTAGAAAATCAAAGTAGTTTTTTTAAATTTATATCTATCATGTTTTCTTCTCCATTTTTATCATTATCACAATTAGTAATGTTTCCCATTGTGTCCACAGAGCAAAATGGATTCTTTTTCTGTCTACCTCAACAGTCAGTGGTGTATGTTGAAGCTCATTGGCTCCAACGGGGACCCCAATTATTGCAAATCTTTAATAACCGTAGTCTTTTTCTATAGGCCAGAGGGACTTTGCTCCAGGGACCAGATGCAATGGTAACCCCTTCATCTATTCTAATTACGCCCCTGTCAACAATGAGGAGGGAGCTCAAAGGTCCCTTGACTAAAGATGAGCAAACATTTTGAAGTTTGGTTTGGGGTGGTGCAGCCAAATTTTTTGGCGCACTGTTCGTGACCCTGAACCTGAACTGAACCACAATGAAAGTCACTGATGGGCAGTTCAGCTCTACATACAGTCTGCCATAAGTAACATACTTCTGAAGGTGGGAGAGCAGCTTTTTTTTTTTCAAATTAATTTTGGACACGTTACACTCAAAAACTGTGCTATTAAGTCCAATGCGAGCCAATCAAACACTACATGTGGCTCACACTGGGCCAAGCACCAACTGTACCCAGCCACAGCGATGGTCACTCCAGTGTTTTGCAAATGTAAAGCACCCGAACAGGCTTGTTCAACACCGGTAAGTTTGGCGACCGAACTCAAACCTTGAAAGGATCACTCATTTCTACCCTTGACCTTGATGTAGTCAGCCATATCTTTATTGTTTGTCTGCCTGTGTGTGATAACTAAGTATCTCCATTGGAATGAATGAAATTTACACTGCAGAATAACATATGATTGTCCTGAAGAAGGAGTCGGATTAACTAGAAACGCGTTGGAAATAAACTACTGTTAATTCAATCCATCCTGTTAATCGGAATTTAATTGTGGATACTGCAGCAGCCTGAATATTCATGCATGAGTAGTTGTGGCATATGCAACCTTATGGGTTTAGCATAACCCTTACACCTGCTTGCTGTTATACCCTAATAAGACCCTATTGCATATAATTATTTTTCTTGTTTGTGATGGGTGTCAGTCGTCCCATCAGGTAGGAGTACATTGATTTTCTCACTATGTGACATGAAACTTCTGGTTTCAACTGCATCTGGCCATAAAATGCTATATTTCAAGTTCTTCCTTCAAATTTAGAGTGTAACCGCCATTTAAATTTTTATTTAATAATAATGTACAGCAATTGATTTTAATAAACTTTCAGATAAGCAACCTCCTGCTCACCGGCCTCCCTGCTACCTTCCTTGCACCTCTCCGAACCATCCTCAATTCCGCTGCTCAACTCATCCACCTATCTCCGCGCTATTCCCCTGTCTCCCCCCTTTGCTGAGCCCTTCACTGGCTCCCCACTTCCCAGAGATCCCGGTTCAAAATCCTAACCCTGACATACAAGGCCATACAAAACCTGTCCCATCCATACATCTCCGACCTGGTCTCCCGATACCTCCCCTTACGCAATCTGCGCTCCTCTCAAGAGCGTCTTCTCTTCTCCCCTCGCATTTCCTCCTCACACAACCGCATACAAGACTTCTCTCGTGCATCTGCCATACTTTCGAACTCTCTCCCACACCACATCAGACACTCCCCTACCCTGGGAACCTTCAAGAATAACCTGAAGACCCACCTCTTCCTTCAAGCTTACAACCCACACTGAGTCCTAATCTGCTGCACCATCTCACCCTCACCTCTCCCCTTCCTACTGTCTCCCCACCTACCCCTTATAGACTGTGAGCCCTCGTGGACAGGATCTTCTGACCTACTGAACCTGTATGATTTAACTGTTGTCATTTTACATTCTTGTCCTTGTCTGCCCTTGCACATGTAAAGCGCCATGGAACCTATTGGCACTATATAAATATTTATTAATAATAATAATAAAGATATACTTTATCAGAGAAATCTGGAGGAAAACCATTAATAAACCTTCTACAAGGTGTCCCCACTACACTATGTGATAAGCAGACATATGTTCATTCTCAGATAAAGAAAAAGATTAGCGGTTTTGAGGGCGCTACAAAGGGGCAAGGGAGCCAAAGGTTTTCCAATATCTTACTGTTTAATCATAAAGGTCACAGTCACAACGCTTTTCAGTGGATACTCAGCCTTCATCAGGTTTTGGGGGGGATCCCTAACATTGTGAATATTTAAAGAGATCAATCAGTGACTTAACTCTGCCCAGTTAACTCATTAGTGTCACAATACAAATTGCAATAATAGAAATGGGGAACATTCCACTATGAACATTCCAATTAAAAATAACATGTGAGTAATAACCCAAATAAGATATAAGTAATATAAATGTAAAAATACAAGACTTTATTATTATGATAAAAGCATACTTTCTAAAAGCTTTGGTTTGTAAAAAATATTAAAATTAGTATTAAATAATGTATTTGTATAAAAATAAATGAACCATGAACAATTACTACTAATTTCAAGTAAGGGTTCATTACTACCAATCCTACTATAAAAATTCATAATGGTGGTAATGATAATTTTTTTTTAATTATTATTTGATCGAAAATTAAGATATTAAAATTCATAGTGATGTTAATCGAGGAGCTAGTGGTGGAGTATGTTTAAATTGGGGTGCTCTCCCATTCCTTCACATTATACAACAATTCCCAATCAGTACTCCACATCATAACAATCATCTATAGTAGAACCACTTCAGAACGAACTAACTAAGTGTTGTCCAAGAGATTTAGTTATAATTTATTGTAGATGGTCACATTTTCGAGCATCAAATTCAAGCCTTCTGGATGTAAACACCCTAATTTGAAGATCCAGTAATTTTCCTTCTTTACGAGTCTCCTATATCTGTCCTTACTTGTTTCAGGGATATGATTTATGATCCATAGTTTAAATTGTCTGTGGTCCCCCAGGTGTTCTAACAAAAAGTGCTTGGACACACTATGTTGTATGAAACCGTTCTTAATATTTTGTGTGTTTGTTCAGACGTTGGTGCATAGCATGGATGGTTCGTCCTACGTATTGTAGGCCACATGTACATTCGATGACATAGACTACATATGATGATTGACATGTTAGGTGATGTTTAATACTGAAGGACTCCCCAGTCGTCTTAGAAGTAAAGGTAGTAGCACCATGCGTTATTGATGCACAACAGAGGCATTTTTGTGCTCTGCATTTATAACAACCAGTAGTTTGATTAGTGATTGGGATTTGTTGCAAATTATCTCTGGTGGTGGAACTCAGAGCAATCAAATTTTTCAAAGATCTGTTGGGTTTTTTTTTCAGTGAAATGACATTTACATTTTAAATGCAAGACTTAATTATGTAACAATTTTTGGAAACCCCTGTACCAACGTATCTTTAAATAGGTATTCTCAAGTTGTGTCTTGGCAATACACAGCTCTGATGTCTCTTCACATTCTTGTTGCTGGGAAGAGGGAACAGGATGATGGGCACTGGTTCATGAGTGACAGTTCTGATCCAGGAACTTCTGCTACTATGACACATTAACGGTCTGTCAGATTTGTTCTGTGTTTACATTGTTATCACTATATTTTCATACAGAGATAACAAGGCATTTGAACAAGAAAATGGCTCAAGAAAGTGAGAGCAATGATTAGGAGAATTGCTCTGAAAACTGCCAAAGCTGGAGACTGGTGATTTTACAGAAATGATAACAAGTCAGGACCTGAAATATAGCTACTGCATATACTAAAGGGAGGCTCTGGTAGCAATCTCCTATACTTTATGCCATATAAAAGCTTTCATAGCAGGAGAATGACAGTAGATAGTAAAAGCAAATCATTTGCAAACTTACTTTTTTATATGCTGTCTAACTAAATAAATTTAAATACATGAGAATACCCCTTTAAGTTATATAGAGTAATAGTCATAAAATTATTTTTTGTCTTCGTTTTCAATTTTCTTGTCTTGGATCCTTTGTTGGGAAGCCCTGCTATCATTTGAATGCTATTTTATCTTAAAAAACTAATTTCGAAGAAACCTTCTGCCTTTCCTACTGGCTTCATATGCCAAACATGCTCTGGCTTTTTCCAAGACCTGCAGCCCCCATACTTGGTGATGGGCAGTTTCCATGTAGATGGTAAATCCATGGTCCTTGCCCTCTGCTCTGGTCCTCACATGTCACACATGTTAGAAACACTGGTGCCTACAGATACATATGCTTACCATTCTTAATGACAAATGGAAAATCATGTACGTGTCATCTCTGCTCATGATGAAAGATGTCTGTCATAGAGTTTAGCGGATCTCACTGCGCAGTAGTAATTACGTAAAACATGATGCAACACTTGGGGACACGTAAGAAATAATGTTCTTTGTTTGTAATGAATTTATTTTACTCACTTATATAGCACCATTAATTTCCACTAAGCTATATACACATTACTTTCCTCATTGGGGCTCACAGTCCAAATTTCTGCAAGTCCATGGGAAACCCAAACATTTTTAACATTTTTCAGCTTGACTCATCAAAGAGGTCTGGGGGTCTGAGAAAAATGCTGAAATGAATGGCCAAGTGCTAAAACAGAATGGAAAAAGCCTGGAGAACATGCCTGCATGCATTTCTGAATCAGGCTACGGTCACACTTGTGGCAGATTTTTGAAATCCTGATCCGGTGTTCAGCTGTCAAAAAGCTCAAAACTGGATCAGGAACCACTGCCCATAGGAGCCCATTATGTTAACCGGATTGCACTACATGCAATCTGGTTAACGGCTCCGGATTTGCAGCCTCCGGGAAAAATCATGCAGACTACGTTTTTCGCAGCAGTTACTCTGCCGCAGCCTTTTTGTTATAATGGGCTTCCACGGGAGCCCATGCGGCTGCCGCAAGGCATATGTGAATGCCTGCGGCTGCCGGCGGGTTTGTTCATCCCTGCTGCCGAAGGAATGAACAAAGGGTTAAATAATATGAATCCATGTGGGCAACATGTCTCTTGGGGGTGTCCACCCCCCCTAGGGACATGCTGTCCACACAGGACGGCAAGTCAGGGGTTAACTTAACTGTTGTCGGCTTTATTCTATTCATTCTATTAAAACCTGCCGGCTCCTGCATCAGCACCAGTAGCCTACGCAATTTGCGTAAGCATTTTACAGTACAGCATCTTCAATGAGGAGCTGTCTGTGGTGCTTATGCAATTTATGTAGGATAGTGGCTGCTCTCCAGGGTCCAGATCTAATGTACAGTAGTTCTATGGGTGTGCAGTGCCCATAGAACTACTGTATTAGCGATCAGGACCCTGGACAGCGGCATGTACAGTAAAGACCTCTGAACAATTAATATTGTCTTACTGTATTAACCCAGAGCAAACACTCACTTTGTGGATGGCAGACAACCAAGACAGTTCATTTGAATGAACTAGTTTCTCAATATTAAAGTATATCAATACACTGCAATATATTGCAATATATAGTGCTTGGATTCAGACAACCATATTTCAAATTTGCAATACATTCCACACTTGGTCTAGTGACCACACTTTATCAAAGCATATAAACAATATGTTACAATATGTAGGCTATAAGATATCCATATTATTTATTAGCAATACAAATACATATTCCCTAGCGCCTTAAAATGCCAGCTACATCATGCCCATCGGTATTATGGGCTTTGTCCTCCTCCACCACCACTATCACCATATTCACCGAGTCATCTACCCTCTACCATAAATTGAGCCTCCCTCCACCCAGGGCCGAATCAATGATGAGGCAATGTGAGTGGCCTGATTCAGGCGGCGCCACCTGCTGGTGAAGGAAGGGGCGCATCTGCAGGGGGTGCTCATGTTCTCCTGCACGGCGCGGGAAGAAGTGAGAGCCGACAAAGATCAGAGAGCAGCCTCCTGTGCTGAGATACCGATGATAAGAAGCTCCAGGTCACAAGGTGACAGATCTACTGCTGGCCAGGGAGTGAGGGGGCTGGGACCTGGGGGCTGTGAGCATGTGAAGCTGCACATGTACAAACAGCACAGAGGACTGTGTGAGGTATCTGTATAATCTGTGAGTGAGCTGTGTGTGAGATTTGTGTGAGCTGAGTGTGTGTGTTGTGTGAGCTGTGTGTGTTGTGTGAGCTGTGTGTGTTGTGTGAGCTGTGTGTGTTGTGTGAGCTGTGTGTGTTGTGTGAGCTGTGTGTGTTGTGTGAGCTTGTGTTGTGTGCTTGTGTGTGTGAGCTGTGTGTGTTGTGTGAGCTGTGTGTGTTGTGTGAGCTGTGTGTGTGTTGTGTGAGCTGTGTGTGTTGTGTGAGCTGTGTGTGTTGTGTGAGCTGTGTGTGTTGTGTGAGCTGTGTTGTTGTGTGAGCTGTGTGTGTTGTGTGAGCTGTGTGTGAGCTGTGTGTGTTGTGTGAGCTGTGTGAGCTGTGTGTGTGTGTTGTGTGAGCTGTGTGTGTTGTGTGAGCTGTGTGTGTGTGTTGTGTGAGCTGTGTGTGAGCTGTGTGTGTTGTGTGAGCTGTGTGTGTGTGTGAGCTGTGTGTGTGTGTTGTGTGAGCTGTGTGTGAGCTGTGTGTGTTGTGTGAGCTGTGTGTGTGTGTTGTGTGAGCTGTGTGTGTTGTGTGAGCTGGTGTGTGTGTGTTGTGTGAGCTGTGTGTGTGTGTTGTGTGAGCTGGTGTGTGTGTTGTGTGAGCTGGTTGTGTGTTGTGTGAGCTGGTTGTTGTGTTGTTGTGTGAGCTGTGTGTGTTGTGTGAGCTGTGTGTGTTGTGTGAGCTGTGGTGTGTTGTGTGAGCTGTGTGTGTTGTGTGAGCTGTGTGTGTGTGTTGTGTGAGCTGTGTGTGTTGTGTGAGCTGTGTGTGTGTGTTGTGTGAGCTGTGTGTGTTGTGTGAGCTGTGTGTGTGTGTTGTGTGAGCTGTGTGTGTTGTGTGAGCTGTGTGTGTGTGTTGTGTGAGCTGTGTGTGTGTGTTGTGTGAGCTGTGTGTGTGTGTTGTGTGAGCTGTGTGTGTGTGTGAGTTGCATGTGTGTGTGAGTTGCATGTGTGTGAGTTGCTGTGTGTGAGCTGTGTCTGAGTGTGAGCTGTGTGTGAGTTGCGTGTCTCTGTGAGTTGCGTGTCTGTGTGTGAGCTGTGTGTGAGCTGTGTGTGAGTTGTGTGTGTGAGCTGTGTGTGAGTGTTGTGTGAACTGTGTATGTTGTATCTGTGAGTTGCGTGTCTGTGTGTGGGAGTTGTGTGTGTGTGAGCTGTGTGATCTGTTTTGTGAGCTGTGTGTGAGCTGTGTCTGAGTGTGAGCTGTGTCTGAGTGTGAGCTGTGTCTGAGTTGCGTGTCTGTGTGTGAGCTGTGTGTGAGTTGTGTGTGTGAACTGTGTGTTGTGTCTGTGTGTGAGTTGCGTGTCTGTGTGTGGGAGTTGTGTGTGTGAGCTGCGTGTCTGTGTGTGTTTGTGTGGAGCTGTGCATGAGTTGCTTTGTGTGTGTGTGTGTGTGTTTAGATATCTTTTGAGTGAAGTGTGTGTATATACATCTGCAGCATCTATATGCTGTTATATGATGTGTACCTGCTGAACATCTGTTATATAACTTAGGGCCAGTCACACACACAGATATTTGTGCAGATATTGTTCGCAATCTCTGGGTTTCAGTGAAATCATGGACAAATGTTCATTTGTACACGGCCACAAAATGGAGCAATGTGTCCATGATTCACTGCAACCAGAGATCTGTGACATATCTGCACAGATATCTGTGTGTGTGACGTGGCCCTAAGACATGTATGATGTGTGTGTCTGTGTGAGTATATGATGTGTATGTAATGAGCATGTGTTGTCCAGTATATCTGTGCTGTATACATGTATATATAGTGTAATTTAACCCCTTCACTACCTTTTGAAGTACATATATGTCAAAGCTTGTATTCTCACCTTTGATACCGGCTCACATGCTCAGCACGCTTCAGGTTGCAGGACTGTCTGCCTACAGGACCACCGTTCTGCCAGCCATTGTGTGTCTGTATGGTTGAGACAATCCTGCCATTACCATTAATGACCCTTGTTCTGGATTCGTCCGTGTGGTCCTTGTATGTGTGTGATGGCGCTGACATACATGTGTTTGAACAACTTTTTTTCTATTTCTCTAAATTAAAATATCCACTATTGTCCTCATTTCATTTTACAGGGTAGATATAAATCTGTGCAAACTAGATTTATTTCTACCAATTGAAAAAAGACTTTCTGGGGGGAGGGGGTGCGCCATTTTGCAGTTCGCCTCAGGCAGCACAGAGGCTAGGTTCACCCCTGCCTCCACCTCCAGGTCCTCAGCTCAGTCTGAATTACCCTCCCGATCAGTCCCAAGCTGGAAGCAATGCAACAGTGCAGTGCTGAAGCAGCAACAGTCTAAGCTTAAATTGATATCTACTTTACTTGATAAACTTCACACTGCAGCAATGACATCCACACTCAAAATCGGCAGTCACGTAAATTTGGCAGGGTCATCAACCAGCCTTTAACCTAAATTTTTAGAGGGCCATCTGGTGACCCTCCTCTATACATTTCGAAGGCACTCTGGTGGTCCTCTACCATTATCACCTGATTCTTCCCTGATTACTATTTGACTGGAATACATCAGCCCTGATGTATAAATTCATATCTGGAATCTCACCCTTTCTCTCTGGTATTTTCTTGTGTCTCATACTCTGCCTATTCAGCCTTGTGTTACCGTAATTGTCGGCTTACATAGAAATATTATGTAGACCATACTGTAACTGCTTTATAGCAACCTATGTACTCTTCTGTATCAGTTCTCATACTCTGCCTATTCAGCCTTGTGTTACCGTAATTGTCGGCTTACATAGAAATATTATGTAGACCATACTGTAACTGCTTTATAGCAACCTATGTACTCTTCTGTATCAGTTCTCATACTCAGCCTATTCAGCCTTGTTTTAATGGTCGGCTTATATAGAAACATATTATAGACCATACTGAAACTGGTTTACAGCAACCTTTGAACTCTTCTGTATTAGTTCTTTTCTTCTGTTTAACATCTTCGTGACTTTGTCTCTCACAACTTGCCTATTTAGCCCTATTTCAATTGTCGGCACATATAGAGACATGGTATAATCCTTATTGTAATTGTGTTATAAAGCTGAATAATTTACAAATCCCATGGAGAGTGTCTCTAGTCCCCTTATCACCTGATTTTCCATGATTACTATATGCTGGAATACATCTGCCCTTATGTATAAATTCACATCTGATATCGCACCATTTCTTTCTCGTTCTATATGGCATACATATGAGATCTGCGGAAATCCCTCTCAATTTTATTTTTATTCTCAGTCTTGTCTCCTGTTCTTTACCTTCTCCAACAATGAAATAAGTCAATGAAGGAATAAAATAATTTTTTAATGCACAATTTAAAATATTTATTTAGATTTTACTTTATTTTTTACCATAATAATATATTTACTCTTGATACAAATGAGAATTTACTGAATATACCTTATTTGAAGATAAAAAGAAAGCTTTTTCTTATATACAGTCATCCATCACGAAAGAAGTTGTTCTTTTTCAAAAAAAATGCATCAAATGAAATAATCTATCTAAAGAGGATTTGTATATATATATAACATTTTAAAAATATTGTGATCATTTTATATACACAATATAATTTTTGCTCAATTTTTTTTGAATTTTTCATAACAGAGTACATAACTATAGCCATGTAACACTGAAGTCAATAGGTACAAATTGGATTTATTACATTTATTCATTTGAATCTCTTCGTCCTGTCTGAAGGTACATTTGTTCATGTCCCTCTAAAGTTAAACTCCGCATGTACGACATTACAATGTATAAAATAATAGAAAAAAACTACATAACTATTCATAAGCATAAGGTCGGGTAATGCCGATACCGTACTCCATGTTAGGTGCACATAGGAGTATTAGTACATATCAAACTTTGATCATATAAGCATACTTTCATAGACTGTCTGTATATGATACGGTAACATATTTGCTAGGACATGTGACAGGTATTGAATACATCTGGAACTCTTATCTTCCCTAGCATGCACTATTCATAAAATAATTCAAATTGTCATATCATTTTGACCCTACTACCTGTAGCAAAAAAGAAAGAAGAGCAAAGAATAAGGGTAGAGGGAAGAGGAAAGAGCAAAGGGGGAACGGGGGGGGGGGGGTCTATGTTACTATTGTAGAGCCTCTCTCAATATAACTCTCTCAGCTCGCATTCTCTGGGTACATACTTCTGTAAAGCCTCCGGGGCCCACAGACGGTTCTCATCCAGACGTTTGAATTATGTCTCTGATGTCAGGCGAATCACGAAAAATCACCCATGGTGTCCAAGTACGTAAGTATTTATCCCCGCACCAGTGACCTCGGGGTGAGCTCTTCCATTCTACACAGCCTGTTCATTTCTACTATTTATTAAGACTGGAGAGGCTGATAAGACGTTGTTCAATGCCTAGGCAGTATGTTTCTAGCCGCAGTAAGACAAAACCGCAGGATATCAGTTTTCTGAGATTTCATAGATCCCGATAAAATGGAAAGAAGTGCCACTAGAGATGTACTGTCAACATATTGGCCATTGATTTTCTGATAGGTATCAAACACCCCTGACCAAAAGGGCTTGATCTGCTCACATTCCCACCAGATATGCAGCATAGAGCCCTTTTCCTTTTGACATCTCCAACAGACATCCAAACCAGAGGGGTAGATGGAAGGAACATTTACTGGGCATTGGTACCATCGGGAGATTGTCTTATAATTCCTTTCTTGAGCCATACAGGCCATGGAAAGTTTATGTGAGTATACACAGGCTTTCTTCTAATCTGTCTCTGGTATTTCTGTATTCAATTCTGTCTCCCATTTTTTGAAAAACTTAAGGTCCCTCAGCATCCCAGTATTATTGATAGTATTGTAAATAATAGATATGATACGGGTAGGCGAGGAACCCCATAGGAATAGGTCCTCAAATCGAGTCAAATTGGCATTATAGTAAGATCGATTTCAGTGAAGGGACAAAAATGACTGTAATTGGGCGTATTCAAACCAAGAGAGGTTCGGTTTTGTGCCCTTCAGTGTGCGAAAAGGGGTTAAATCCCTGCCATCCAAGACATGGAACAATCGCGGATCGTCAGTCTCATGCCATCCCAAAAAGGTGTTGGCCTGCAGAGCCAGGTAAAATCCAGGGTTGTGGAACAGTGGAGCAAGGGGGCCCCTTCCCTTCGAAACTTTCCCCATTTTAACCTCCCTGTCCCATATTTTCAGGGTTGCGGACAGCAGCACATTATGAGAGCCTATCTTCGGTCTATGAGACTATGAGACAAGTGGATCCATGGCACATATTTTAAAGGGATCAAAACATCCTCCTGCTCTAATTCAATAAACTGTTTAGATTTACAGTGAGACTGCCAGTCCAGCATTCTCGTTAGCATAGCTGCTTTATAGTAATTTTTAAAATTTGGTAGTCCCGTCCCACCATTAGATTTATGGCAGCAAAGGGTTGTCATACCAATCCTCGGCCTCCCCTGTCTCCATACGAACCCAGAGATAGTCGGCCGGAGCCTAGTAAAGAATGATGAGGGGATATCTATAAGGATTGACTGGAAGAGGAATAGGTACCTAGGGAGTATATCCATCTTCACAGCATTTATACATCCAAACACAGAGAGTCTTCTCATCTCATAGTTTTTAATATCCTTAATTGTTCTCTGAAGCAGAGGAAGGAAGTTAAGACTAAACCATTTGGTTTGGTCAGTCGGGACTATTACTCCCAGGTATTTTATCGCATCTCTCTGCCATTTGAATAGAAAATGTTCAGCCAAATGTATCTGCTCCTCCCCGGGTAGGGTGACATTGAGGGCTTCGGACTTTATGAAGTTTACTTTAAAATTACTATGTTTACCAAAAGTCTCGAACTCCTTCGTCAACGAGGGGAAGACAATTCGGGGTTGAGAGATAAAGAGCAACAAGTTATCTGTGAAAAGTGCAGCTTAATAGTGCCTCTGTTTCTCCTGTATGCCCTGGATGTTAGAGTTTTGTCTTATTGCTACAGCAAGATGTTCCATAACAATGACATACAATAATGAAGACGGGGGCAACACTGACGCATGCCGTTATATATGTGAAAAGGAGAAGACAGGGCCCCATTTTTCCTAACCCTCGCTGTAGAGCAACTAGAAAGGGAAGCTATCTTTTCCAAAAATTTGACCCCCAGACCAATCTGTTGCAAAGCGGCGTGCATAAATCTCCAATGGACTCGGTCGAACGCTTTTTCCGCATCTATGGACAGCAAACACATAGGTATAGACCTTGGCCTCGACTGAGCCATGAGCAGCATCAATTTATTAGTGTTATCCCTAGCCTCCCTTCCCTGAACAAACCCTACCTGGTCATTATGAATGATACCAGGAAGGAGAGGTGCCAATTTGTTAGCCAAAAGTTTTGAAAATAATTTAATGTCAATATTTATTAATGATATTGGCCTGTAGTTAGCAACCTCTGTATGGTCTTTGTTAAGTTTAGGGATGACACTAATGTGAGCTTCTACGGATTGAGGGACCCATGAAGTCTCCTTGGATATCATGTTAAAAACCCTTGTTAGTAAAGGAGTGATCTGGGGGCCAAATTGTTTAAAAAATTTGGGGGTGAATCAATCTGGACAGTGGCATTTCCCCCTGGGGAGCATTTAATAACTTCCAATACCTCTGCCTTAGTGAACTCTGTTTCTAAGACCTCTACATCGGCTGCGTTTAAAGTAGGCAATGCTGTCTCTTTGATGTAATCTGTAGTTTTGGTCAGGGCCATTTGCGGGTCCATGTCATCGTAATGGCCTTTCATATTATAAAGTTTTTCGTAGAAATCACGGAAAGCTGCAAGAATCTTCCCTGGGTGTTGCGTATCCGTCCCTCCCGGATGACGTATTCGGGGGATATGTCCAGGAGATCCCCTTAGATGAAGTATTCTGTCTAGTGGTCTCCCACATTTGTCCCCATGTTTGTACATAAACCTAGTTCTAATCATTAAATATTTTTGGTTTATGAGATGTCTCAATTCTTCTCTAGCTAAAACTAAATCAGCCAATACTTGCTGAGAAAGGGATCTCTTGTGGGAGCATTCTAGTTCTGAAATCTTTTTCGTCTGAAAGGTCACCCTTTCCGTTCTCTCTTTTTTAAGTCGAGCTCCATACTTGATCAACACCCCCCTAATCAGACACTTCGGTGCCTCCCACTGGTAAGGAAGCTTTGTGGAATGTGGCTCATGCACTTTGAGAAATTCAGATATTTCTTCTTTAATCGCATTACAGCATAAAGTGTCATTTAGCAATGTTATCATTTAACCGCCATGTCCATTGCTTCGGGAATCCCTTCGATAGAGTGAAATGACAAAATATCGGTGCATGGTCCGACCAACAAACCTGTCCTATTGAGGCTCTAGCTTGCCACGTCAGGATATGTTGACTCACTAAGAAAAAAATCTGTTCTACTGTAGGAGGTATATACATGAGAAAAGAATGAATAATCTCGCTCAGATGGGTGTATAGCACGTCATAAGTTGACAAGGCGAAGTTTTTGAATAGCTTTCCTAACCATGTTTAGTCTCCTGCAAGAATACGTTTGCTTTCCCGGAGATGTGTCTATTGTAGGATTGAGGGTGAAATTAAAATCCCCACCCACCAATATTGTTCCCTTAGCGAAATCCGCCAAATTGGACAGTAGGGTCGTGCACGCGGTCAGTGGGTTATTAAAGGGTGTGTACCAATTCACTATCGTGAATTCCTTGGATTGAATGTCAACTTTCTGTAAAATATACCTACCGGCTGGGTCTACCCGACTGTCTCGGATGGAGTGGATCAATGTTCTGTGGATGGCGACGGACACCCCTCCAGAACACGCTTCTGGGCTAGGGCCATGAAGCCATGTGTTGTAATGTCGGTCACCAATGCCAGGCATATGGCCCTGCTTAAAGTGGGTCTCCTGTAATAATAAAATTGACACATTCTGTTTATGCATATCATACAAGATTTGTTTCCTTTTCTGGGGTGTGTTAAATCTTCTGATGTTTAGAGATTCCAGTTTGATTTGGGCCATGATATATTCCAGAGATGCAAATTTACTAAAATGCTGAGTCTAAATATAGCTCTACTGATAGATAAGGCTGTTATAAATCTAGTCCCCTTTAAGGCTACAAGTACAACCGGGGTAGATAAGGATAGGGGGAGTAAGGGAAGAAAGAATCTACAAGAAGTAGTAAAGTAGTAATTAAAGATATATACCACAACAAGAATTTAGTATTCTATAAAGAATAAGAACTGTTATCACTATACCAGAAAGTATCGTGGGGAATTCAAATATCTGGACACTTTTAAGCATCAGGAAGTCCCCGTTAGAGGGTCAACCCTCTACCAAGGAGCCTCCCGTCCCAGACACAAACGTATAACTTTAGCTCCATAGTCTCACAAGAGCTTGAGGGACAGGTGGGTGTGTATACTAATCTAGTTAACCACGGCATATCAAATAGCAATGTAATACCCTCTGACATCCATCTCAAGGGGACAAAAACCTTGAATTGCCTCCTTATGGCGGATTCAAGAAGCGAAAATACAATTCAAACCGAACCTGAAAGGGAATAAAAGCTCAAACAATGACAAATATTATTATTATTAATAAGTATTTATATAGCGCTATTAGGATACATGGCGCTTTACAATTTAGAGGGTAGACATAGACAAGTGGTCGAAGACGACGACCACAAACGGCGACAAACGATGACAGATCACAATTAGTCGTACTGGTACAATAGGGCCGGGGATCCTCTCCGCGAGGGCTCGCAGTCTAAAATATGTAAAAAGATGCATAAAAATCTGCTCATAAGCTGTCTCGGAGTCCTATATCTATATCTTGTATCCATGTCCTTGTAAGTTCATATGAGCCCACAATTTGGGCTCCCAAAAAGGGACGATCTTTTAAGTAACATTAGGTCATCATTCAGGGCAATTCATTCCCCTGGTACGGCAAACAGGAAAATACCAGATAACCAAATTTAAGTTGTTCACAGTCTCAGGGGTGGCATTTTTTCCCTTTTCAGTCCATCCCGTCGTCTGAAAGTGTTTCTAACTCTTTTGGGAGGACCTTCATATGCCCAGAGAGGGAAGTCTGGCCATCGTCGTATGTCCACTGGCAGTATATCTAGAGAGGCTGCAAATGCTGGCATGTCTGCAGAGTTTCAGAAAATATGCATCCGTCCAGCCGCTCTTACTTGAAGATTGAATGGAAAACCCCATATATAAGGGAGATCACGGTCCTTAAGTGAATCTAAGAGCGGTCTTAGGGCCCTTCTTTTCTGCAGAGTTAATCTTGACAAGTCAGGTAAAATAAGTATGTCATGGTCACGGAACTTGCATTGTATTCCGCTGCGGATCCTGTTCATCATTGCATCCTTTATCACATAGCGGTGCACTCTGCATATCACATCTCTTGGCCAGTCTGTATCTTTAGGTTTAGGGCCTAAGGCTCGATGTGCCCTATCTAATTCAATCAGGTGCGAAGGAGGCTCTCCCAAAATCTCGTTGAACAGGGTCTGGAGCACGTTAAGGAGGTCCCTGGACTCAACCGACTCAGGGAGCCCATGAATTCTAACATTGTTTCTCCGGCCTCTATTCTCATTATCATCCATGGCATCCACTAATCCCTGTATTTGGATGGATTGCGTGTCTAATAATGCCTGCTGAGATCTACAGGTCACCTCCAGATCCAGGATTTTACGAGAGTGATCCTGTCCTCTTTCATCTACTTGCTTTACTATTCTCCTCAGGGTGGACAGTTCACTTCGGTAGGCGTGCTCCAACCATGCTATGTATGACTCCATGTCATCTCTAGTTGGTATGGAGGACATGCGAGCTCTAAGGTCTCCCAATTCTGCCAACACTCCCTGAACTTGAGAGTATCCCTCCTGATGGTAGTATACATTGGGAGCAAGGTTATATGCACCATGTGGAGCTAAATGTAGATTCAAAGGAATATGTGTGGTGCTTCCTGACAAATTAGCTGTTGATAATGACTCAGGTGCAGCTCCTGCCATTTCCCTTGTCAGCCTGGGTGCTTCAGGGCAAACAGAGGCTATACCGTGCAATGTTGCAGAGAGCTGCATAGGAGGTGGGGGTCTGCCCTGTCCTCCTGCGGTTTGATTCAATGTCCCAGTACTGATGTCCTGGTCTGGGGATTCCCCTGTGTCTCCCTGTACCTCTCTTCCCTGTGATCCATCACTGCTTCGTCCACCATTAGTTTGCTGGAGCCCCTTGTCTGGATTCCAGTGTTGCGCTCCAGATGCACTGGGACCCGGCTGTCTGCATCTCTGGCTGCCTTCTGCTGCTGTTTTGCGGTACTTGCACTGACTGGTCTCTCCATGCTGCTGCTTCTTCCCTCCGCGGCCATAGGTGTGCTGTATCTGCCGGTTCTCCGGGAGTTTTCCGGGAAATATCGCTGTATAGATGTCCCAGGGCTTGGGTGAGGCTGTGAGGTTGATCTCTGCGACTTCCTTAATCTCCTATTGCTCATATTCCACTTCAGTGGAGCCGGAATCTGATAATTTTATCGCTGATAGCGGGTCTAGGAGCGGGAGTTGAGCAGCACAGCGTCCTCACTCCTCCATAGCCAGGCACCGCCCCCCCCCCCACAATAATACGGTATAATTTTATCAGCTACATCCTGACCCTCCTCCCCCCCCCCCAGCTCCATCGGGCCCCCCCCGGCTCCATCGTGTTCCCCCCCCCCAGGCTCCATCCCGCGCCCCCTGGCATCATCCTGCCCCGCTCGCTCCATCCTGCTCCCCCGGCTCAATCCTGCCCCACTCGCTCCATCCTGATCCCCTCCACCATCCTGCCCCCCACCACCATCCTGCCATCCTGCCCCCCGCCACCATCCTGCCCCACCGCCTCCATCCTGCCCCCCCGGCTCCATCCTGCCCTGCTCGCTCCATCCTGTCCCGCTCACTCCATCCTACCCCGCTCGCTCCATCCTGCTCCCCCCCCCACCACCATCCTGCCCCCCTCCACTGTCCTGCGATTCTTCCCCCCCGCCACCATCCTGCCCCGCCGCCACCATCTGGCCCACTGGCTCCATGCCCTGCCGGCTCCATCCTGCCCCCACCCCGCATCCATCCTACCGTCCTGGTTCCATGCCCTGCTGGCTCCATCGTGCCCCTCTCCCTCCATCCTGCCCCCCTGGGTCCATGCCCTGCCGGCTCCATCCTGCCCCCCTGCCTCCATCCTGCCCCCCTGGCTCCATGCCCTGCTGGCTCCATCCTGCCCCCCCCACATCCATCCTGCCCCCCTGCATCCATCCTGCCCCCCCCTGCATCCATCTTGCCCCCCCGCATCCATCCTGCCCCCCACCTCCATCCTGACCCCCGGCTCCACCCTGCCCCCCCCCCCCCGGCTTCATCCTGCTCCCTCAGCTAAATCCTGCCCCGCTCGCTCCATCTTGCTCCCCCCATCACCATCCTGCCCCCCTGCTCCATCCTGCCCCCCGGTAGTTAGCAGTCATGTGACCGATCAGCTGATCGGTTTCCCAGGCAACAACAGGTCCTAAAGGCCTGTAGGACCTAGAAGACGAAGGTGGAGCGAGCCGGCGGACAGGTGAGTTTCCTCACTGAGGATTTTTATTTTTACTTTTACCGTGGAGGAGCGGGGGGGCCACGGGGAGCTGAGTATCGCCATATACCATAGTGCTGCTATACATGTACTATAATGCCCTATCCATGCCCTGCTGGCTCCTGCCCCCCCCACATCCATCCTGCCCCCCTGCATCCATCCTGCCCCCCCCATCTATCCTGCCCCCCTCGCATCCATCCTGCCCCCCCGCATCCATCCTGCCCCCCCACCTCCATCCTGCCCCCCAGCTCCATCCTGCTCCCCCCTTGCTCCATTCTGCCCTCCTCCTCGGCTCCATCCTGCCCCGCTCGCTCCATCCTGCCCCGCTTGCTCCATCCTACCCCGCTTGCTCCATCCTGCCCGCTCACTCCATCCTGCCCTGCTCACTCCATTTTGCCCTGCCACATCCATCCTGCTCCCCTGTCTCCATCCTGCCCTGCACGCTCCATCCTGCTCCCCCCCCACCATCCTGACCCCCCGCCACCATCCTGCCCCCCCCACCACCATCCTGCCCCCCGCCACCATCCGACCCCTGGCTCCATCCTGATTACCTTGGCTCTATGCCCTTCCGGCCACGGGAGCTGAGCATATACAAACGCGCATATGTCTGGTACCCATACTATGCGTTACAGCTGAGTACGCATACCATAGCGCTGCTATACATGTACTGTAATGTACCCATATACCTATAGTGCTGCTATACATGTACTGTAAGGTACGGCATATACCATAGCGCTGCTATACATGTACTGTAATGTACACCATATACCATAAGCTGCTATACATGTACTGTAATGTACCGCCATATACTATAGCGCTGCTATACATGTACTGTAATGTACCGCCATATACCATAGCGCTGCTATACATGTACTGTAATGTACGGCCATATATCATAGCGCTGCTATACATGTACTGTAATGTACCGCCATATACCATAGCGCTGCTATACCTGTACTGTAATGTATCGCCATATACCATAGCGCTGCTATATATGTACTGTAATGTACTGCCACATACCATAGCGCTGCTATACATGAACTGTAATGTACGGCCATATACTATAGTGTTGCTATACATGTACTGTAATGTACCGCCATATACCATAGCGCTGCTATACATGTACTGTAATGTATGGCCATATACTATAGTGCTGTATACATGTACTGTAATGTACCTCCATATACTATAACGCTGCTATACATGTACTGTTATGTACCGCCATATACCATAGCGCTGCTCTACATGTACTGTAATGTACCACCATATACCATAGTGCTGCTATGCATGTACTGTAATGTACCGCCATATACCATAGCGCTGCCATACGTGTACTGTAATGTACCGCCATATACCATAGCGCTGCTATACATGTATTATAATGTACCCCCATATACTATAGCGCTGCTATACATGTACTGTAATGTACCGCCATATACTATAGTGCTGCTATACATGTGCTGTAATGTACCACCATATACCATAGCGCTGCTATATATATATATGTAGTTCACTCACGTTGACTGAACAAGTTCTGTCAGTCACAGTATGTCAACTACATACATATTCTAGAATACCCGATGCATTAGAATAGGGCCATCATCTAGTAAAATCATAAAGAAGTAGAAGGTTAATTATACATCCACAATTTTAGATATTATTTAAACACATACTGGCATGAACTGAGTCCCAACACCCATTCTTCCTTCATTGAAACAAAGTCATCATGTCACCACAGGACCAACCCCATAAACTACTGGTATCACTTCATATCATATTCCCACTAATTGTATCCCTCAATTAAAATGGTCACTCACTCCCTTTTATAACATTATATTGCATTCCACATATTAAATTAAATCAATGATATATATATTCAATTCACCTGTTCCTTTTCCTTATTTCTTTCCTATACACAGTACAGACCAAATGTTTGGACACACTTTCTCATTCAAAGAGTTTTCTGTATTTTCCTGACTATGAAAATTGTAGATTCACACTGAAGGCATCAAAACTATGAATTAACACATGTGGAATTATTTACTTAACAAAAAAGTGTGAAACAACTGAAAATATGTCTTATATTCTAGGTTCTTCAAAGTTGCCACCTTTTGCTTTGATTACTGCTTTGCACACTCTTGGCATTCTCTTGATGAGCTTCAAGAGGTAGTCACCGGGAATGGTTTTCACTTCACAGGTGTGCCCTATCAGGTTTAATAAGTGGTATTTCTTGCCTTATAAATGGGGTTGGGACCATCAGTTGTGTTGTGCAGAAGTCTGGTGGATACACAGCTGATAGTCCTACTGAATAGACTGTTAGAATTTGTATTATGGCAAGAAAAAAGCAGCTAAGTAAAGAAAAATGAGTGGCCATCATTACTTTAAGAAATGAAGGTCAGTCAGTTCGAAAAATTGGGAAAACTTTGAATGTGTCCCCAAGTGCAGTTGCAAAAACCATCAAGTGCTACAAAGAAACTGGCTCACATGAGGACTGCCCCAGGAAAGGAAGACCAAGAGTCACCTCTGCTGTGGAGGATAAGTTCATCCGAGTCACCAGCCTCAGAAATCGCAGGTTAACAGAAGCTCAGATTAGAGACCAGGTCAATGCCACACAGAGTTCTAGCAGCAGACATATCTCTACAACAACTGTTAAGAGGAGACTTTGTGCAGCAGGCCTTCATGGTAAAATAGCTGCTAGAAAACCACTGCTAAGGAAAGGCAACAAGCAGTAGAGACTTGTTTGGGCTAAAGAACACAAGGAATGGACATTAGACCAGTGGAAATCTGTGCTTTGGTCTGATGAGTCCAAATTTGAGATCTTTGGTTCCAAAAACCGAGTCTTTGTGCGACGCAGAAAAGGTGAACGGATGGACTCTACATGCCTGGTTCCCACTGTGAAGCATGGAGGAGGAGGTGTGATGGTGTGGGGATGCTTTGCTGGTGACATTGTTGGGCATTTATTCAAAATTGAAGGCATATCGAACCAGCATGGCTACCACAACATCTTATATTAACTGAAAAAGACCGAAGTCTGAATCAAGGAATGATTTCACAATTGTAATCAAAAAATGCTAAAAAAATTGCAATCTTTATTATCAATATCAGTAAAATCACATCAGAGCTAATTCCCAAAGGGAAAACCACATAGTACAGTATAAATCCTTTTTCAATACAGAGTAATATCAATAAAGCACAGAACCCTTACAAAAAGACAATGCCTCTCAAGGTAACATATAGAAACCAACACATGTATGGCACCCTTAATGGTCAACTTACAGCCCTTAAAAAAGTCAATCAGATCCTATAGTCTGCCTGTTCATACATGGCAAGCTCCCATACTCTTTTTAACCAAGAATCAATCATAGACATATGGACTAAGCTGGCAGTTGTAAGGAGTCCTATCAAAGAAGGGTAAAGTGTTTTTTTTATGTTCGGAGGAAAAACCTTTTTATAATAGCAGGGAGTGGCTATGGGAGCGGCTTGTGCACCCAGTTATGCCAACCTTTTTTTATTCATGTGGGAAAGAGATATCTTTCAGACTGAGGAAATCATAGGTATTGAAAAAGTACATCAGTGGAGTCGTTATATTGACGACGTGATATTTATATGGGAAGGCAGTGTCAATGAATTGGAGGCACTGATGAATAGATTAAATCAAAACGATCTGAATATAAAATTGACATATGAATATGGTAGAAAAATAGATTTCCTTGATATTAAAATTGATGTTCTTCCGGATGGCAGGATAACCACTGATGTATTCAGGAAACCAACCGCTACTAATTCCTTCTTATATGCAGACTCGTCCCATCCAGTATCCATGATTAAAGGGATTCCAGTAAGCCAAATCCTGAGGACTAGAAGAATCTGTTCTAATGAAGAGACCTTTCAACAGCAATCCCAGGATCTAAAGAACAGATTCCAGGCAAGAGATTATGGACAGAGACGTATTAAGCGAGGCTACAGAAGGGCTATGGCAAAAAATCGTAATGAGCTACTATATCCAAAAAAGAAGGATAATAAAGAGGATATGAAGGTACGATATATTACCACTTTTAATAACAAGTGGAATGATTTGAAACATGTCTTATATAAACACTGGTCAGTGCTTCACACTGATCCAGTATTAAGAAGCGTCCTTCCGGATAATCCCTCTATGGTAGCTAGACGTTCTAGGAACTTGAAAGATGCCCTAGTACATAGCCACTACCAGCCCGGAAAAAATAAAGAGATGATCTCTCTGGACGACAGGATCTACAAGGTTTCTTTCTATGTGGACTTTGCAAAGCCTGTGGTAATTGTTTGAAGTCCAAATCCTTTGACAATCAAGGACGAACCAGGAGCTTTCAAATTTTGAAGCACCTGACTTGTTCGTCTAAAGGGATTATCTATGTAGGAGAGTGTCCCTGTAAAAAACTATATGTTGGGATGACAATCAGGGAAGCGAAGATCCGAATAAGAGAACATTATTTGGATATAGAAAAAGCTAAGAAAGAAGCCAATATGTCTAAACTTAAAACTCTTCCGAGACACTTTAAAACATTCTATCAAAGTAATCCTACTTTACTCAAATTTAAGGTAATTGATCAGGTGGATCTTGGACCAAGGAGAGGAGATCTCAGCCATAGACTGGCTCAGATTGAAAGCCGCTGGATATACAGATTGGGTACGCTGGCACCCCATGGGTTGAATGAGAACCATGGGTTTGGTGCCTTTTTGTAAAGGTTAGCATAGGTTTATCAGTTGGGGATTAGGATGACCAATGGGCTTTCGTTTTAAGATTTTAGTTTATTATTTGATTATTAATTATTGTTTTTATTTTCATTTTTATTATATATAGGTTCATATTGTCTCCTGGATATAGCTGCGGGATGAATTGGGAGTTGGTGAAGATGAAAACTGATTGACTGACTGAACTGAAGATTACTGTCTTTAGAGAGAGACATATACGCGATCATAATTTTTTTATTAAATGTTAAATGTATATTTGTATGATTATTTATCTTATATTATTCTTCTCCACTTACAATACTTTGTTGATATTCTATATTTGTTTAGGATATTTCACTTGTTTCTGGGTATATATACTGCCCCCTATGGGGATTATTCCCTTTTTAAATCACAGTATAGCCATGAGTAAATTGACATGGATTTACTTACAAATCATCACCAGCACTTGGCACTTTATTAATATGATGATCTCTCTTTATAATCTTCTCCTCTTCTCTGGAGGAGATTCAGTCGATTTTTCCTATGTATCGTTAAAACTCTACAAGTACCATGACAACTGAAGCTATTTCCGGCCTGCTATGCTCATTGGAAGCATGTGATTTGAGCACGTGATCATTATCAGGTGACAATCACCTAGGAGACAATGGACGCGCAAATCCCTCTCCCGGTTTCCTCATTGGTGCGCATGCGCGATCCAGTACTGATGATGCAGCGCACTCTGACAAGCGGATTTACGATGTGTACGTACACACGCTGCCGCTTGTGGGTGGGGCGTGCGTCCGGTATCTGGGATCGCCAGCGCCAGTAATAACGAGGCAATAGGGATGACGTGATGCGCTGGGGGATATAAAAAGGCCCATGCTCCCTTTGTCCAGCACGCCCCCAGAAGAAGCTATTGCGAAACGGCGTAAGGGGTGGGAATCCCAGGCACAGTATTCCTCCACAGCAGGTAATAAACACTTTACCCTTCTTTGATAGGACTCCTTACAACTGCCAGCTTAGTCCATATGTCTATGATTGATTCTTGGTTAAAAAGAGTATGGGAGCTTGCCATGTATGAACAGGCAGACCTTAGAATCTGATTGAGTTTTTTAAGGGCTGTAAGTTGACTATTAAGGGTGCCATATATGTATTGGTTTCTATATGTTACCTTGAGAGGCATTGTCTTTTTGTAAGGGTTCTGTGCTTTATTGATATTACTCTGTATTGAAAAAGGATTTATACTGTACTATGTGGTTTTCCCTTTGGGAATTAGCTTCTGATATGATTTTACTGATATTGATAATAAGGATTGCAATTTTTTTTAGCATTTTTGATTACAATTGTGAAATCATTCCTTGATTCAGACTTCGGTCTTTTTCAGTTAATATTAGAGTTTAATGGAGTGATCATACTTTAAAAGGGACTGGTTGTTATTTACCATAGCATCTTGCAGCGGCATGCTATTCCATCCGGATTGCGTTTAATTGGACCATCATTTATTTTTCAACAGGACAATGGCCCCAAACACACCTCCAGGCTGTGTAAAGGCTATTTGACCAAGGGGGAGAGTGATGTGGTGCTACGCCAGATGACCTGGTCTCCACAGTCACCAGACCTGAACCCAATCGAGATAGTTTGGGGTGATCTGGATCGCAGAGTGAAGGGAAAAGGGCCAACAAGTGCTAAACAGCTAAGACTGTTGAAAGACCATTTCTGGTGACTACCTCTTGAAGCTCATCAAGAGAATGCCAGGAGTGTGCAAAGCAGTAATCACAGCAAAAAGTGGCTACTTTTGAAGAACCTAGAATATAAGATATATTTTCAGTTGTTTAACACTTTTTTGTTAAGTATATAATTCCACATGTGTTAATTCATAGTTTTAATGCCTTCAGTGTGAATCTACAATTTTCATGGTCGTGAAAATAAAGAAAACTCTTTGAATGAAAATTTGTGTCCAAACATTTGGTCTGTGCTATAACTGTTACCCTTTTTTCATCTTTGGCTCACAGAATAAACACATACAACAGATCAAAAACTTAAATGACACACGCCCTTTCGCTTACCCTCTAGCTAAGATTTGGGGCACGTTTTCAGCACAAAATCCAAATCACATAACAGAGGCTATCTTTGCTGTTCTGCAACTTTGGTATAATGGCATCACAGTCTGCTTTATATGATAAAATTTTCTTGAGTTCGTTCCCCCTCTTATTTTGATGGTTTTATATAATTTTATGTCATCTCATCACTATTATTATATATAAATATATTTCTCCTCTAATACTTTGCTACAGTTGATTGTCCCACATTTGTTATAGATACAGTGTTGGCCAAAAGTATTGACACCCCTGCAATTCTGTCAGATAATACTTAGTTTCTTCCTGAAAATGATTGCAATCACAAATTCTTTGGTATTATTATCTTCATTTAATTTGTCTTCAATGAAAAAACACAAAAGAGAATGAAGCAAAAAGCAAAACATTAATAATTCCTCACAAAACTCCAAAAATGGGCCAGACAAAAGTATTGGCACCCTCAGCCTAATACTTGGTTGCACAACCTTTAGCCAAAATAACTGCGATCAACCGCTTCCGGTAACCATCAATGAGTTTCTTACAATGCTCTGCTGGAATTGTAGACCATTCTTCTTTGGCAAACTGCTCCAGGTCCCTGATATTTGAAGGGTGCCTTCTCCAAACTGCCATTTTTAGATCTCTCCACAGGTGTTCTATGGGATTCAGGTCTGGACTCATTGCTGGCCACCTTAGAAGACTCTAGTGCTTTCTCTCAAACCATTTTCTAGTGCTTTTTGAAATGTGTTTTGGGTCATTGTCCTGCTGGAAGACCCATGACCTCTGAGGGAGACCCAGCTTTCTCACACTGGGCCCTACATTATGCTGCAAAATTTGTTGGTAGTCTCAGGACTTCATAATGCCATGCACACGGTCAAGCAGTCCAGTGCCAGAGGCAGCAAAGCAACCCCAAAACATCAGGGAACCTCCGCCATGTTTGACTGTAGGGACCGTGTTCTTTTCTTTGAATGCCTCTTTTTTTCTCCTGTAAACTCTATGTTGATGCCTTTGCCCAAAAAGAGAGAACATTCTTCCAAAACGTTTTAGGCTTTCTCAGGTAGGTTTTGGCAAACTCCAGCCTGGCTTTTTTATGTCTCGGGGTAAGAAGTGGAGTCTTCCTAGGTCTCCTACTATACAGTACCTTTTCATTCAGACACCGACGGATAG
The DNA here is from genome assembly GCA_033576535.1 of Allobates femoralis. Taxonomy (NCBI): domain Eukaryota; kingdom Metazoa; phylum Chordata; class Amphibia; order Anura; family Aromobatidae; genus Allobates; species Allobates femoralis. The sequence continues at coordinate 236,597,158 of JARQOC010000002.1, forward strand.
TACGGGTTGACACTGTTGTACCCTCGGACTGCAGGGCAGCTTGTACTTGTTTGGATGTTAGTCGAGGTTCTTTATCCACCATCCGCGCAATCTTGCATTGAAATCTCTCAATTTTTCTTTTTCGTCCACATCTAGGGAAGTTAGCCACAGTGCCAGGGGCTGTAAACTTCTTGATAACACTGCGCACAGTAGACACAGGAACATTCAGGTCTTTGGAGATGGACTTGTAGCCTTGAGATTGCTCATGCTTCCTCACAATTTGATTTCTCAAGTCCTCAGACAGTTCTTTGGTCTTCTTTCTTTTCTCCATGCTCAATGTGGTACACACAAGGACACAGGACAGAGGTCGAGTCAACATTAATCCATGTCAACTGGCTGCAAGTGTGATTTAGTTATTGACAACACCTGTTAGGTGCCACAGGTAAGTTACAGGTGCTGTAAATTACACAAATTAGAGAAGCATCACATGATTTTTCTAAGGGTGCCAATACTTTTGTCCATCCCCTTTTTATGTTTGGTGTGGAATTATATCCAATTTGGCTTTAGGACAAATCTTTTTGTGATTTTTTCATTGAGGACAAATTAAATTAAGATAATAATACCACAGAATTTGTGACTGCAATCATTTTCAGGAAGAAACTGAGTATTATCTGACAGAATTGCAGGGGTGTCAATACTTTTGGCCATGACTGTATGTTGTTTTTGGGTAGTGTGATATATGCTCCATATTAATTTGTTTAATTCATTTTTTCACTGATGACACTGATCATCACGTCACGCTGTCCCTCCCTATCTGTGACGTCATTATGACTCATCATTAATGTATTTTGGCGCCTCTTCATGTATATATAGCTGGCTGTAAGACTGATTCTTGACCACCTTGAGGAAGGAGCTGGGTTTTGGCTCCGAAACACGGCGGATTGAAAACAACACTGTATCCAGACAATCAGGTCTTCTGGTTTTCTGTGGCAGCAGCCTGGATCGTGTGACACTTTCGTCCTATTCTGGCTGATTTTTCACCGCGGTTACTCGTGGATGTGTGGATCCTGCGGCAGCTTGCCTCTGAGCGCTCATACTTGGTCGTGGGTACACACATCCTTACCAGGTGAGCAGATTCCATCAGGGTACCGTCATACTTGGCGACATCGCACGGGAGCGCGCACATTTTTGGCACCCTGCTAGCGTCGCCGTTGCGTGTTTACACGCGGCGATACCTCCGGTGATGCACCGGCGATGTTACAGGTGCCATCGCAGCTGGGGTGTCTAAAAACCCCAGCGGCGATCCTGTAACATGGGAGCCTATGGCTCCCATCGCCTGTAACATCGCCGTCGTCATGTTACATGGGGCGATGTGTACACATCGCCCCAGAGTGCTCGCCTGGTTTCAGAGCAGTGCTGAGAAACCAGGCGACCTCTCTAAGGCGTCGACATCGCCTCTTTGCATTGGGGACGCACCTGCGATGTCGGCGGCAATAGGTCACGCCCCTGCGTCACCAAAGAAATCGTGCCCAATATATCCAGGTGTGACGGTACCCTCAGAGTTTCGCATTGCCTCTTTCCTAAAGAGATAAGACCCTATTGCGCATTTATCTCACTTTCTAGATTACTTTGGGAGGGCCCATGAATGTCATGGTGGCAGTGCTCAGCAATGGCATCATCTTTACACTAACGTTCATAAGCAAAGCCATGGTTGAGTCTACTGAAGGTCATCTTTAATTGGAACTCATACAACTTTTCAACAAGCTGAAAGATGGGTATAAATACATCTCATATATCTCCTGAGGGTTAATGATGAGTAGTGATGGGCGAACATGCCAGTGTTAAAGCTCTGCGGATACAGCCAGACTTTTTTTAAAGTCCAGGTTCGGGACTGGACTTGACCTGAACTTGAGTCCGAATCCCAGGCCTGGATTTTAAAGTTATGAAATGGTAGCTATGGGGGCTGGGGGTCTGTAAAAAGAAGCAAAATACTGATTAAACATCAGCATCATACTTACCAGGGTCCACGCGCTTGTAATTCCAGGGCCGCTCATTAACTTCCTGATTTCTTCACTGCACAGTAGATGCTAGAGTGTATGGTCTTTCAGGTTACAACACTGGCTTCAGCAGTCAATCACAGACGCCTACTCTCTGTCACAGCTTCTGTGATGGGCTCTCAAACTTCCGAATCCCTTTCAAATGAATGGGAGGCTAAATCAAGGGCCTAGAAAACACCTTCAAAGGGGCACAAAAGCTGCCAGACACAGATTAAACCATTTTACAGTGGAGCTTCGATGTTATGGCTCAGACACTATCTTCCTACACTACTGCTTAGCAAGCTTCAACGCCGCTGGCACGCTCACCATGCTTCCAGGCACGCTCATGAACCTCAGACATCCTCATGACTTCCTGAGGTCTTAGGTTGCACAGTGGGTATCATGCAGCAGGGAATCACGCTATGTCCACAGTATGTTGTTTGATGCTCAATATGAATTAATATATATAATAACACAGTTGTGCACATGCTCAAAAATCTGTATTGCAATTGTGAATGTATTAAATGCAATGCAATAGTGATTGCACATTTTCAAGAAGCAATATCCATAGTATGGCATTTCATGAGAGGGAACAGACCTATAGGAACATGTGTGTGAAGCATATAATGGTCATATAATAGTTTAATATCAATTCATATCCCATACCTGTAGGTGATGCTCTGCAATAATAAAGTTTGTTCTACCCACCCCCCCAAAATATTAATAAAAAAAATAATACTAATAAAAAAATTCAAAAACAATTCCCCCAAAAATATTAAACTCTCTTAAATGGATGTTTTAAGGACATAAGCTTCCTGGACTTTCCAGTTGCTGTTATATCCAAAATGTACACCCTGCAAGTGTCAAAACAACTGCAAACTCCAGGAAGCTTACAAAAAATAATTTAGGGTGTTTTCACATCTATGCACTCACTGCGCTAGGCAAGGACGCATAGATGCCCTGCATTTGCGCTCAGCTGCGCTCGGTGCCCCCAATATAGCCTATGGCCGAGCACAGCCAAGCAAGCACTCTGTATAGTGAGAATCGCAAGTGAAAGTGGCAGAGAGCACAGCGCATGCGCCTGGTCAGACGCTCCCGGAAAAGCCCAATTGGGCGTTTCCGGGTGCTAAGTGACAGGCACCGTGCGCTCTGCCACTTTCACTTGCGATTCTCACTATACAGAGCGCGCGATCGGCTGTGCTCAGCCATAGGCTATAATGGGGGCACCGAGCGCAGCTGAGCGCAAATGCAGGGCATCTATGCATTCCTGCACTAGGCTGCCCAAGCCCCTAAATGCCCCTGCACTTTCATTTACGCTGGCGCAGTTCAGGCAGGGCAGCCTAGCGCAGTGAGTGCATAGATGTGAAAACACCCTTAAAGCTCAAAAGAATTCTACAGCTTTATATAAGTAGGTAGACCCAATGGTGGGAAGACTCCTAACCGTATAGTTAGGTGTTGCTCCTGGCCAACGGGTCTTCTGACGAGCGTTTTAGCCACAAACAAACAAATTTTTAGGGCCATTTTAAATTTTGAACTTTTTCCTGAACAAAGCTGTGTTCAGCGATTTTTTTGCAAAAAGCTCAGGTTTCCAATCGCGATCCGAATCTGCAATGTTCGTACGATATTTGGAATTGGCAAACAAGTTTGGGGAAGGTTCATTCATCTCTACTCTCTCTATTAGGGAACATAGAAGCACTTTGCATTGTCAAGGAGCTGTTTTGTGGTACTACGACACAATAAATAGAGCTGCACACTGAATAGAGCAGCAAAAGCTTTTAACAGCTGATTGGTGGTAGTGTCTGGTGTCGGACTACTAGTATTTCATATTGATGACTGGTCCTATAGATTCATCATCATTTTGTTCTGACAAGACAACCAAACCATTTAATTTGGATATTTCATAGTTTGTTATTTTAAGAGGGCAACTATGCTGCATACAGTGCCCATGAAATAAGGAATTTGTGGTAGAAAGTTTTAAAACGTTTTTAATGCATATAATATTTTTATTTGCATTTGCAAAACAAAGGTATCAACCTGTGTTCAAAACATGTCAAATTTATAGAACATTCATGCAAAAAGGCATTATGAGAAACATGACTTCAAACATTCGGTGGAGTTATAGTGGCAGGATGTGTAGAACAATTGGAATAAAAATAGAGGATATGTATATATGGAACAATATGAGGTGTTGGTAATTGTAACATTCTTTCCAATGTGAAATGATGACATGTTTGCATCTGGCGATTAAGAAACAGACATTTGTGCATATGATGTATATCACCATTACTGCACTCTTCACCTTGTGTGTTAATTGATAGTAAGTTTTCTTTTTTTTACTTCAATTTACAGCACAAACAAGTTACAAGCTTTGCTCATCTAAGGCCACGTGCACACGTTGAGTACTTGGTGAGTTTTTACCTGGTGACGTGTTTCTATTATACTTTTTTCCTTTTATTGTTCCACTCTTGGTTTTGGCTACAAATCTTGTGGTAAAAAAAACTCCCGTGACCTAATTCTATATAATGCTTTCTTAACAGACAAAGGTTTAATCCAGGGGTGGGGAACCTCAGGCCCCAGGGCTGCATGCGGCCCTCAATGACCTTTTCTGTGGCCCTCGGGCAGATTCCTGGGGACTGCAGTGCTCAGTACGGCAGATGTGTTTTGCCAACTGTCTGCCTTTTAAATCCATCTTTATAGTGATCTGTATGACCCAACTTTATTCTCCCCAGTGAGATATATACCCGCACCCTCTTCTGTGATGTCTAGTGCTCTAGCAAACCTGGAATTGCAGAGAAGCAACATGATCAATACCTCCAAACATCACGCCAAAGAGAAGCAGCCCCAGCCGCCATTGTAGTGGGAGTTGATTGTTTAACCAAATATAGTGGGGGAATTTTCAAGTTAATAATTTTCTGCAACGCCCAAAGAATGGTAGAAATTTCAAAATGGCCCCCGGCAGAAAAAGGTTCCCCACCCCTAGTTTAATCCAAAAATTTTTTTTAAATATGAAAGTTACAGTAAATGAGGATCATTTAGACTTAAAGGAGAGGTCTGCAATTTGGACAAAACATCCTCAATTGCTATAGCCTCCATCTACTTACATAATCACCTTGTGGTTTTTGCTTCTGTCCAGATGTCTACCTATCCCACAATCCACCGCTCTGATTGCATTATATTAGCACACCCATGTGAGCGGTACACTTCACAGGCCGCCCACCTCCCTGTTGCCCTCAGCACCCCGCAGCCATTCGCATACACCCAAGCCGCCCCCCACCGTCGGCCTCCGCTCCACCGATACGCTGTATCTCACCAGAGGCTGCAGGACCTACAGTGATGTCACAGTCATATGATCAGTCACATGACCGTCACATCCTCACAGCTCCGATATTAAGGTAATTCATTGCAGCCAGGCAAAGTGCAGATGGGTGAGCAGAAACACAGCACAGGGGGCAGTGAAAGAGGGACCAGAGAAAGCACAGGAGGGGCAGAAAAAAGAGTATGGGGCAGAGACAGAGGGCAGACAAGAGAGCATGGGGCAGAGACAGGAGGCAAAAGAAAGCACAGGGGGGGCAGAGAGAGGGGCCAGAGAAAGCACAGGAATGCAGACAAGAGAGCACGGGGCAGAGACAAGTGGCAGAAAGAGAGCACTGGGGGCAGAAAAGAGAGCACAGGGGGAAGAGACAAGGGGCAGAAAGAGAGTACTGGGGGCAGAAAAGAGAGCACGGGGAAGAGACAAGGGGCAGAAATAGAGCACTAGGGGGTGGAAAAGAGAGCACGGGGCAAAGATAGCGAGCAGAAAGAGACCACAGGGAGGCTGAGAAAAGGGGCAGAAAGAGACCACTGGGGCAGAAAGGAGAGCACGGGGCAGAGACAAGGGGCAGAAAGAGAGCACTGGGGGACAAAAAAGAGAGCACAGGGGGCAGAGACAGGGAGCAGAAAGATAGCACAGGGGGGCAGAAAAGAGAGCACAGGGAAGAGACACGGGGCAGACAGAGAGCACTGGGGAGTGGAAAAGAGCACAGGGCAGAGATAGCGAGCAGAAAGAGAGCACAGAGGGCAGAGACAAGGGGCAGAAAGAGAGCACTGGGGACAGAAAAGAGAGCACAGGGGACAGAGACAGGGAGCAGAAAGATAGCATAGGGGGGCAGAGACAAGGTGCAGAAAGAGACCACTGAGGCTAAAAAGAGAGCAAAGGGGCAGAGACAAGGGGCAGAAAGAGAGCACTGAGGGGTAGAAAACAGAGCACGAGGGGCAGAGACAGTGAGCAGAAAGAGCACAGGGGGCAGAGACAAGGGGCAGAGAGATACCACTAGGGACAGAAAAGAGAGCACGGGGGCAAAGACAAGGGGCAGAAAGAGACCACTGGGGGGTAAGAAAATACAGCACAGGGTGCAGAGACAAGGGTTAGAAAAAAATACTGGTGGGCAGAAAAGAGAGCATCGGGGGCAGAAAAGAGAGCACAGGGGGAAGAAAGCACGGGGGCAGAAAAGAGAGCACAGGCAGAGACAGGGGCAGAAAGAGAGCATTGGGGGGCAGAAAAGAGAGCATGGGAGCAGAGACAAGAAGCAGAAAGAGACCACTGGGGGCAGAAAAAAAGAGCATGGGGGCAGAGACAGGGAGCAGAAAGAAAGCACAGGGTGCAGAGACAAGGGTTAGAAAAAAATACTGGTGGGCAGAAAAGAGAGCATCGGGGGCAGAAAAGAGAGCACAGGGGGAAGAAAGCACGGGGGCAGAAAAGAGAGCACAGGCAGAGACAGGGGCAGAAAGAGACCAATGGGGGGCAGAAAAGAGAGCACAGGGGCAGAGACAAGAGGCAGAAAGAGACCACTGTGGAACAGAAAAGAGCACAGGGGGTAAAGACAAGGGTCAGTAAGAGACCACTGGGGGGGCAGAAAAGACAGCACGGGGTGCAGAGAGAAGGGGCAGAAAAAAAACACTGGTTGGCAGCAAAGAGAGCATTGAGGCAGAAAAGAGAGCATGGTGACAAAGACAAGGGGCAGAAAGAGACCACTGGGGTCAGAAAAGAGAGCACGGGGCAGAGATAGGGAGCAGAAAGAGAGCACAGGGGGCAGAGACAAGGGGCAGAAAGAGAGCACTGTGGGACAGAAAAGAGAGCACAGGGGACAGAGACAGGGAGCAGAAAGATAGCATACGGGGGCAGAGACAAGGGGCAGAAATAGACCACTGGGAAACAAAAAAGACATCACGGGGGCAGAGAAAAGGGGCAGAAAAAGACCACTGGATGGCAGAAAAGAGAGCACGGGGGGCAGAGACATGGAGCAGAAAGAGAGCAAGGGGAAGAGAGAAGGGGTAGAAAGAGAGCATGGGGTCAGAGAGAGGGGGCAGAGAAAGCACAGTAAGGCAGAAAGAGAGCACAGAGAGGGGGCAGAAGGAGACCACAGGAGGGTGCAGAGAACACACAGTGGGGCAAAAAGTGAGTGCAGACAGTGGAGCAGAAAGAGAGCACAGGGGGAGCAGAGAGTGCCCCCCACACACAGGGGGACAAGACAACATGAGGGGGCAGCTCAAAGGAGACAGCACAGTGGGGAGAATACAGTGAGAAAGACTACATACATGGAGCAGACCACTGGGAGACAGCACAAAGTAGAGAGCAGATGAGGGGAGAAAACAGTGCGCAGGGGGAGAGAGAGCGCGCAAAGAGGGTAGACCGCTCAAAGGAGAGCTCACATGAGAAAAGAAGACAGCATAGGGGAAGAAAGACAGCCGCAGCTCCCAGCACCACAAAACTCCCCCCATCGTATCATCTCCAACAATAAAAGATCTGTATTCACCTCTTAAACCGTGCTGGCACTGGAGGTGAGTATAGCCTGTTTTTCTATTTTACACAGAGGAATATAGTAATTGAAAAGGGATTTTTTGAGTAGAGGACAGGTTCTTTAAACTATTTGTATAGTATGAGGATATGAAGAGACATTCTGAAACATTCTGAAACATCTGAAACAGGCAGTAAGTAAATTGCAGGCAAATAAAACACAAATTTAAGAAGTCTAAATACAATTGTGGCTCTTTAGTAGAGATGGGTAATAACAGCAGACAACTATGAAAGAAAAAAATTCTGTTCCATTACTGTTTTTTATGCACAATTTAGACTTGTGGAATAACATTGAAGATAGACATTGTGCATAGTAACATTGTAACATGATAGATAGATAGATAGATAGATAGATAGATAGATAGATAGATAGATAGATAGACTGACTCACCCATGCAAGGGGGTTATGACACGTGTTCAGGGGCTGAACACGTGTCATAACCCCCTTGCATGGGTGAGTTTGGGCTATTTGACAGGCTATCAACTTGGTATTTTTTATTGTATTTAATGATATTTATTTGTACCTCCTTGTTAGCCATCTTATGGATGTATATAACTGCCTATAACTGTATCCTTGCTGTGGGGGTCTGTGACCTGTTCACCCTTTCTGTAACCTCTATTTGGTTTTATTATGTCTCCAGTATTTTATACTGATTCACCTATGTTTAATAAACTTGTGCCCTTGCAATTTGGTGGATCTATGTGATTTATATACTGGTTTTTGTAGCTATAGAACTCTGTTCTCAGGTTTTTCATGGTTAGCAGTTACCATAGTACCTCAGCTGGGTTCTCGGGTGACCTCACTGACTTACTGCGTGGCTTCCTAAAGATTCCTATTGCACCCTATCCCATTAAAGGGAGTTTCATTATTTAGAGTGGTTGATCCACGAATATATGAATATATGTAATATATGTTACAAAAAGGTAAATATTAAAATTATCCACAATAAAAAGTTCAGCAGAACACATAATTGAGGTAGATATATCTTCTGCAGTCCAATGTACTCCAACAGAATGGAATAGGAAAATAATGCATTCATAATTCATCTATAGTTACATTCAGTAAAGAGTAAAAAATACTCATTTCTATCAACTTGTTTCTCCTCTCTGTATGTGGAGGCTTTTCAGGAGAAATGTTGGGAAATGTAGAAAAGAAACTAGACATTCCATATAGCCATTCCCGTGATCTACAAATTAGCAATAATTCTCTCATAGAGAACATTGGGGCATTCATTTTAGATACTTCATTATAAATACACTATGGTTTCAGCAGAAATTGTGCGCTCCAGCCAAACTGCACATGATTGTAAGCATTGTGCAGTGGAGTGACGTTTCCCATAAGGTGACACTTTCTGGTTTCAATGGATAATGAGCAAACAGGATCAACTATGCATGATTATCAGCTTCACGTCGCAGTGGTGAACTCACTCATGAGGTGACATCTTTCCACAGCCATAGGATGATTTATCCAGGATAATTAAAGGGATCCTGTCACCTCCAGAATGCCTCATAAGCTACCAAAACATGTCCCTGCAGCATATTATCACTAATCTCACACTCTTTTTGTCTCCTAAAAGCATCCTGTAAAAGTGCATAAAAACGTTTTAATACTTACTCATTAGTGATTATAATTAGCAGGGGCTATATGCTTTAGTCCTTAGGGTGTGTCGAATGATCCACCCTCTCTCTGTCTGTTTGCTTTGCTTGTGCAGGCTTTGCCCTCCCCCTCTCTGTCACTCACAGAATGCAAATCATTAGTCATGCCTTCAGCTCCACATCACAGCAGCACAGACAGAGAGAGGGTGGATCCTCGAGGCTGCAAAACAACATGCCCTGGTGACTAAAGAATATAGCCCCTGCTAATTATAATCACTAATGAGTGAGTATAAAATAGTTTTTATGCACTTTCACAGGATGCTTTTAGGAGACAAAAGGAGTGTGAGATTAGAGATAGGATGGTGCAGGGACATGTTTTGATAGCTTAGGAGGCGTTTTGGAGGTGACAGGATCCCTTTAACCAGAGGAACAATAGAATATTAGAAGATCACATAGACTTCTTCAATGAGGCATGAATATGTATTATTAATGCATGAGTGTTATCATAAAAATAATGTTATATATATTACATAACCCACTGTCATTCCACCATATAAAGAGGTGTTTGGTGGTCACACATAGTTATAATGCATTAGCAAATAGGCAGAATATGTAATTAAAGAAATCAAATACCCATTTGAGTAAGTGGGTTGTGTGTAGAACTAATTCCAAAAGGTGGGAAGAGGGAAGCTGGTAATGATTGGACGTGGAGCTCACATGACAAAACAACATGTGAACCTCGGGAGGGCGAGTGCAGGTACCGCTGGAATGGCATCAGCAGTGAAGGAGAGAATAGGTTTATTAATTTAAATAGGGGCAAACATGGGGACTGAGAAGGGTTGTCGTAGTAGAGGACAACCCCTTTAATGTCTACATTAAACATCTTTATGTAGTAATAATTTTAATAGTAGTTTAATAGTAGAAATAGAGTGCCAGTCAAATTTTTGGACACACTAGATCATGCAATAGTTTTCTTTGTTCTTACTGGAATTTGTAGATTGTAGATTTAGACTTAAGGCCCTGTCTCACGTAACTACGCATCAGAGATCCCGATAACGATGTGTAGAGATCGCTGGTGCGTCGTTTACACATCACTAGTAAGATGTCAAACAGGTATCTCACCAGCGATGTGAAAAAACGACTTTAGTAACGATCCAGAATATACCGAGGTCGTTGTGAATTTTTTCTCCATAGCATAGCATTGAGATTGCTGCTCATTATCTCTGTCAAACACAACGATGTAGCGCTCCCAGCGGGAGCGCAACGACGCAGGAATGACCCAGAGCAATGTGTAATGATCAACGATCTCACAGCAGGGGCCAGATCGTTGGTGCGTGTCACTCAGAACGAGATCGTTAGCGGGATCGCTGTTGCGTCATGAAATCTGTGACGTTACAACGATCTCATTAGCAATCTCGTTGTGTGAGACAGGGCCTTTAGGCTAGGGTCACACTTGGAGGGTGACCCACATTTCCCGGATCTGCTAACGCTTAGCCCAGTCTGCTGTAACGGCTAGCGTTAACGTCGCTCGCTGCCTGGCAATGCTGCTCCATAGTAACCCGAAGTATTCCTTGGATGCGGCCACACACAGAGCCCCAGGAAGTGCGCTTTAGCAGAGCGCAAAGGAAAACGTGTGCAGCATTGCCAGGAAGCGAGCGACGTTAACGCTAGCCATTACAGCAGATTGGGCTAAGCGTGACCCTAGCCTTAGGATATTAAAACTGCAAAAAAAAACACCAAAAACAAGGAAAATACAAACGCATCAGGAAGTCACCTAGAATTGCTTTTCATCAATCTTGAAGGAGTTCCCATAGGAGCTGAGCACTTGATGACTTTTTTGCCTTTAATCTGCAGTCCAACCCATCCCAAACCATCTCAATTGGGTTGAGGTTCTGTAATTGTGGAGGAGATATAATCTTTTGCATCAGTTAATCACTCTTCTACTTGGTCACAAAGCCCTTAGAGCCGTTTCACACTGCGGCGTGATCCGGTCCGGGGCTGTCCGGGATGACCCAGACAGCCGTGGACCGGATCAGCACACAGGACTGGGGGGCTAATATGCCCTCCGGTCCAGTGTGCAGCGCACGCAGCTGCAGCCGCTGACAGGTCAGGACCGTGGCGCCCGTGGTCCTGACTTAGCAGCGGGAACTGCGTGCGCTGCACACCGGACCGGTGGACATATTAGCCCCCCAGTCCTGTGTGCTGATCCGGTCCGCGGCTGTCTGGGTCATCCCGGACAGCCCCGGACCAGATCACACCGCAGTGTGAAGCGGCCCTAACATAGACTGGAGGTGTGTGTGGGTCATTGTCCTGTTGCAAGACAAATGATAGTCCGGAATAATCCTTTTAAGTATAACAATGCAAAAAGCTGCCTTGGTGCTAAACCACTCAAAGATGATGTAGTACAAAGAAAGCTGCCAAATTTAATAGAAAGCAAAGAACTACAACTTCTGTCTTGGGACCAACAATAAATTCTTCATACCTCATCAATGTCCTTCATAAATAAACTTATTTCACAGAATACCAGCATTATTTAAGACTTTCTGTATCTCCACCACAATACAAAAGAATATGGAATTGCTCCAACCTCTTTTTCTCGCTCTATTTACTGTCCTTATTATATCAAATCCTGGGAAAGAGAATTCCTTCACAGAAAAAAAAGTGGGGAAATGCTTTCAATTAACACATAAAACCTCCATTGCAAATCAGTCACAGGAAACCAATTCCAAGATAGTTTCCAGATGGGGATACAATTGCTTTGTAAAATGTATCCCAATGTACACTGATATATATCTGCAGGGAGTGACCATGATTCATTTGTTCTAGAGGAAAACAATCAGAATATCTTCAGTTTCCTTTGTCTCAGTGGGAAAACTATGTAGAGGATTTTCTGTTGATATTTACTATACATTTTCACCATAGAAGAATAGAAAACAAGTGAATATATCATTAACTATATTTTGTGGTTAAACTTCTTTAAATAGACTGAATCTTTAAGTATTTTGATTTTTCTTGATCATTTTTTTTTAATGACAAATTGTTGACAAGCTCGAAATGCAACCTCTGGAAATGTACTTATTTGAGCTCAGCTGCCCTTTACAGATTTCTCCTGATGATGTAAAGCATGGTTGAATAAGGCTGGGGTCACAGTAGCATTTTTCACATGCATTTTTGGAGACCTGCGTTTTCAAAAACGCATGTAAAAAACGCACCCATAGGCCCCCATGTTAAAAAACGCATGCCCTAATAGCCAAAAAGCATGTGTGACAGTTCCATGCGTTTTTGGTGCTTTTCCAAAAACGCATGCGTTTTTTAATATGGGGCCTTATGGGAAACGCATGCAAAAACGCATGTACAATTAGTGCCATTCAAAAACACATGCGTTTCCCATAGGAGACCATGTTAAAAAAACAAAGTTTTTTTAACATGGGCTCCTATGGGAAACGCATGCGTTTTTAATGGCACTAAAAGGTACTAATTGTACATGCGTTTTTGCATGCGTTTCCCTTAGGGGCCCATGTTATAAAAACGCACCAAAAAATAGAACATGCACTATTTTTGGGTGCAGATTCCAAAAAGCAGCCAAAAACGCAGGGAGCCATCAGACACCTTAAAAAACTCATGATGACATGAAAAACGCATGTAAAAAAGCATGCGTTTTTAAAAGGCACTAAAAAAAACGCATGTCAACTGTGACCACAGCCTAAGGCCAGGATGGAAAGGCGACAAATACATTTGTGCAACTTGTCTGCTACTATGTTTGAGGTTTGATTTTGCTGTAAAGAGTCAAGTAGGCTTGGGTCACATTTGGAAGGCACAATTCGGTAACCGCATCCATTACCGGATCCGGTATTACCGTGTGCCATCACATGTGGCATCACATTGCAGATCTGGATCCAGTAATGGATCCAGATCTGCAATGAGAAAAAATTGTGGCACCAAAAACTAGATCCGGTACCAGATCCGGTTGCCATAGGCGGCCATTATATTAAAAAAAAATGGATCCAGTTTTTCAACCGCTCCGAAAAATGCAGCCTGCATGATTTTTACCATAGGTTGCAAAACTGGATGCGGCAACCGGATTGCATTAAGTGCAATCCAGTTTTTCTATTGCAGCCTATGGCTGCAGATCTGGTTTTAAAAAAGCAACCGCAAATGTGACCCTAGCCTTACAAGTAATCGCTAGTGATGGGCGAATCCTAAATTACTCGGAATCGCTTGACTCTAGCGAGTCCGAGCACAGGACTCGCTACTCGTTGCAAGTCTAGCGAGTCCAATGTTAATGAATGGGGAAGCGAGTAATAGCGAGTAGTGTGAGATTTACAAATCGCAGATGTGTCTCGGAAGCTTCAGCCTGAAGCAATCCTAGTTTTGTCATTTATTTGCATTGCTCGTTTACTTTGTAAGTAATCGCTGGGAAACTCGCACAGATAAGAGTCCTGTCTGCTCTGTGTGCTGGCTGCCAGCTCCAGGGTCCTAGAGCCTGCCTGCTGCCTGATGTAGCAGAGCTGAGATTGTTCTCAGTCTGCTCATTCCCTGTGTACAGACATGAATGTCTGTGCACAGAGATGATTTAGCAGAGCTGAGATTGTTCTCAGTCTGCTCATTCCCTGTGCATAGACATCTATATCTATGCACAGGGGATGTAGCAGAGAGGACATCGCATTTTGGACTGCGTCGGACGGAAGAGGATTTTTTTAATTAAAGATGGAGTCCCTAATGGCTTTTTTTTTAATTTCTAATAAAAAATTTTCTTTGTGTTGTGTTTTTTTTAAAACAATTTAATAGAAATTCATGGCGGTCATGTCTAAGGGCCCTTTCACATCAGCGTTTATTTGAAATCGCGGCAGATGCGGTGAAAAAACCGCATCTGCCGCGATTGCCGCATAACCGCTGCACTTGCGGCGCGGTTGCGGTAATCCCCATAGAAAGTATAGGGAGACTTGCGGCAGGTGCGGCAAGTGCGGTTTTGCACTTGCGGCAGGTGCGGCAGCGAAAAAAACCGCGGTCAGCCGCCATAAATTTTTAATGAAATTCTGAGATTCTGACTCTGACTCTGAGACTCTGACTCTGAAATTCATGAAATAATAAAAAAAAAATGTGTGGGGCTCCGCGCAATTTCTATGTCTAGCCAGGTACAGCTAAGCAGCTGGGGGCTGGAATCCGCAGCGCAGGGATGCCCAAGCTTTCTGGGCACCCCCCGCTGCAAATTGCAGCTCGCAGCCGCCCCAGAAGATGGCGCGTTCATTGAAGCGCCATCCTCTGGCGCTGATCCCCGCTCTTCCAGCGGCCCTGGTGGCGGTAGCACGCTGGATAATAAAGGGGTTAATACCAGCTTTGTTATACAAGCTGGTATTAAGCCCGAGATTCTTAATGTCAGGCCACGTTTGACCCAGCCACTAAGAATCTCCAATAAAGGGTTAAAAAAACACAACACAGAGAAAAAATTTTATTTGAAATAAAAAAAAAAAGCCATTAGGGACTCCATCTTTAATTAAAAAAATCCTCTTCTGTCCGACGCAGTCCAAAACGCAATGTCCTCTCTGCTACATCCCCTGTGCATAGATATAGATGTCTATGCACAGGGATGAGCAGACTGAGAACAATCTCAGCACTGCTACATCATCTCTGTGAGCAGGCGGGCTCTAGGACCCTGGAGCTGCACAGAGAAGACAGCTGGACTCGGCTCGCAATGTAACAGCAGTTATTTGCGAGTTTCCCTGCTATCACTGGCACAGTAGCCGAGTCTAATGCAAACAATGGCAATCCTA
>JARQOC010000002.1:236618813-236680285 GCA_033576535.1 Allobates femoralis
GACAATGCCCTTAAAACATCTGTTTAAGAGAGTGTAATATTTTTGGGGAATTTGTTTTGGAATATTATTATTATTATTATTTATTTGTTTTTTGAAATTATTATAATTTTTTTTTAGGAGAGCAAGCCTTTATTCTTGCAGAGGGTCAGCAGTGTGCAAGCCTATCTCTTCTAGAGTTATGTGATTGCAGTTCATATGGCCATTATATGCTTCACATTCATGGCCTATACATCTGGTGCTTCTTGAAAACATACAATCATTTTAATTCATTTCGTTGCATATGTTTACAATACAAATTTTTGTCATGTGTACAAGGGTGTTATATGTATAATTAATATTGAACTTGTCCTTGCATTGCTGCCCACTATCTTTATTCAGCATTCCAGATGAATTGATGACCTGCGTAAACTCATTTGTTTTCATCATTATTTATCCTCGAAATATGTCAGGCTTCAATAATCACTCCACCAAACCGCAAGCTCAGTTGTTACCTTGTGGCATTGGGAATGGGATTTGTAAGGAGCGTGACATCTGTAGCCCACTCCAAGGAGGGGCTAATAAGGAGCTAAGCAACAAAATTGTGCAAACAGTAATTTCCTGTGAGTGATTGTGGCTGACTCCTGGCACTGGATGAGGTAAGCCCCTAAGCAAAGCAAAGGGGTGTCACCGTGCAGCTCGACTCCATCTTAGCAGTGCAGTGCAGTACAACACAGTTGTAGTTGGCAACACATGCCCTAGAAGACTCTGTGGAAGTTGCTAGGGGGTAAGAGAAATCCCTGAGCCCTTTCAGCACAACTGCAGCTCTCCCTCGACCCCTCAGTCCGTGTGCCCACGGTGCATTGTTTGATGCTTTTTGACACAAATTTTGAGAATCTTTATCAAAATCTGTATGTCTATTCTGAACCCAGCAAAGTCAATAACAGGTCAGAAGTGCTGTGCTCACGTTACGTTTTATTTTCCTTGCATACTTGATTCATATTTCTTTTTCCAGGAGCTCATCTTTCCTGCTCTGCACCAATCAAGAACTACAAGATATGGTTATGTATAGTGTGTGTGTGTGTGTAAATGCATAGCCGTATGTATCTGTATGTGCATGTAGCGTCCATGAAGAAGATCTTTTTTTTTTGCATCTGTATGTGCAAGTATTGTGCATGTAGAAGAAGCTGTGTGTGTAGTGTGCATGTAGTGTCCAAGTAGCACAGCTGTGTGTGTATTTGTATGTGCATGTATTGTGCATGTAGTAGAACCGTGTATGTATCGGTATGTGTATGTAGTGTGCATGTAGCAGAGCTGTAATGGTGGGTTTACACGTTGCGATATCGGCGTCCAACTCCGACCCAACTCTGACCAAAAGTCACGTGGTTCGTGCGTTGGACCCGATATCGTTCGTGCGTTGTACGGTGTGAACGTCCAATACGATGCACAAACGATGTCAAAGCGATATCGGGGGTCGAATGAGCGTGCTCTCCAACGGGCCGATATTGGATGGAGGTTGGAGCAGGATCGTGCTGTGTGACAGCACAACTCCAATTTCAACCAAGATTGTTTGGTCGTTCCCGGAAGTACCGTAGGCATTGCGAATGTTCAATTAGTAAGCCGCCCACCTCCAATGATTAGTGGCTTAGTAGTGTATGCGGATTGGCTGAGCGTTGCGAAGCAGCCATTTTGTTTGGACTTAAGTGTGTATTATTGTGATGTGCGCTGTATTAATAAATTGTTTAGCGAACCAAGGTGCCTAAAATAATGTCTCCCAAACCAATTCCACAGCTCCTGTACTGCTCTCATGCAAATATTGTATGGATCTCTCACTACGACTCTACGATGTATTTGCATCAATCTGACATTTGGGGGCTGACTAAAGGCATATGTTGAATTAACCTCCCAAAGGAACAGCGTAAAAAGAGTATTTGTCATCTCACTAATCCCTCCACATATATCTTTGTTCAGTCTATCCATCATGCCTGTGCAACGCCAATGCGTTGTGTGTGCACATTTCATGATGGCAGCGCGTGCCCTGCCCTCAGGCACTATGTGTGGGCGACTCCTTTGCGGACACTGAAATTCTGCACCGCACCCGCAATTTGCGTCATGACGTCATCACGTTGCCTTTCAGCAGGCACAGTCTTGGAGGTGGAGTCAAGTTGCTGGGCTAAAAATGGCTGCGGAGCAGCGTTCATTACCATGGGGCGAGCCAGAGATCTTGATTTTATTTGACTATTTGGATCGGCTGGATTATTGTTGTGTCCTACCACACCAGCACCCCCGTGTGCATAAAAGCCACATTCTGCGCAAGGTGCAACGGGCCCTGATGCGGGATCTGCAAGTGGAGCGCACCATTAAGCAGATCACCAAAAAGATAGCCGACATGAAACATAAAGCGAGGGATCGCATTGCGGCTATCCGGCAACACATACAGAGTATGCGTGGTGAGTATGCTGCCATTATACATACACACATGTGACATAAGGGCACAATCTAGGACATTGCAGGTAATGAAAAATGTATTGTTGAACAATACTCATACTACTACAGTGTTTGGCCTTAAAGTACTTATAGGCAAATGGTGGTATCTATCAGACACAAACATACAGTGTTGGGCAAAATAGTACTAACCCAACATACGCCCCTTCTGTTGTAATGTTAAAATCTAATCCTCCTTAACGCTCCCAAACATGTGACGCAGACAGACCCGAGCACATACACTTAAATGTCCGCAGGGACATAAGCCCATACTATGGCCCATCTTATGTACCCCCCAAAGTCGATTAGGCACACACTACACAATGTGCATATGTCACCCAAAATGTTAAACAATTGCTTCCTTCAAATCCCACAGATGATGATGAAGAAGAAATGTTGCCTGCGGCTTCTCCATCATCAG
Organism: Allobates femoralis; assembly: GCA_033576535.1. Lineage (NCBI taxonomy): Eukaryota > Metazoa > Chordata > Amphibia > Anura > Aromobatidae > Allobates > Allobates femoralis. The sequence continues at coordinate 236,621,695 of JARQOC010000002.1, forward strand.
GCCAGGCCAGATCCCCGCAGCAATCACCTCACCCCTAAGGCTCACCAGCTGCCGGGTCCTCAAGGGGTACAGTGTCACCGGCCTCAGCAGCAGGAGCAGAACCTGCCTCACGGCCTCAATCAACACCCGCCTCACCGGCCCCACGTGAAGGTGACTCACTGGGGCCAGTTCCTGCTGACTCCCTGCACCTGTGGCACACCCTCAAGATGTGGGAGGCTCATTGGGCGACGCAGCAGAACAGGATCCCAGAGCAGACGGCCAATCGGCCTTAGCCTTCATTATGGAGGCGTACTCAACATCCCCCCCTGACTCACCCACTCAACAACATGCTGTCACTGAGTCTGGTAAGTGTGAAATGCGTACATGCCTTGTTTGGTAATGTGACAATATTCCCCTTTTTGTTTGCATACACAGACATAAACTGTCTTGTTTGTGTTTTTACACTTAGAAATCACCCCAGCTGCTGCTTTGGGTTGGCAGATTAGCCAATCCCCATCCCCTGGGAATGGAGGGCCTCCCGGACTTGGTGAGGTTTTGTTTTGGACACACTTGAAGCTACTTATCCATAGTAAATTGATTTTATGTTTGAAATTATGTGTGTTTGCCCCCCTTCTAGGAGTCACATCTTACCTGGACCTCCTCCAGGCCCACCAAGAGGCCGTAACCAAGCTCCGGGAGGCAACTACCCAGCTGGAGGTGGTGGGTGCGATAATGCACCAATTTTTTCAAAACCAGGCTAGCCGTGGCCCTGTTGGCCCCCATCATTGACTTTGCCACACAGTTTCCTCAAAATTCATCATGTCATGTTGACAGTTTTAACTTTTGGCATGTTGCCAAACTAATGGCCTAATGTTGCCAATATTTTTGGCCATTTTTTAGCCCTGACCAGCCCAGTGTTTTGGTGATGTCGGGAGGGCTGGTTGTTTGACCCAAGTTGGGTTCCTTTTTATCTTTTTCCAAGTTTTAAAGGTTTTATGCTAAACTTTGGTGTGTGGTTTTGCATTTGCCTCAAGTTGTTTTAATACATTTTACAATCCAACACTAAAATCCTTGTGTGCGTTTTTAATGTTTACAGTTTAGTGGCAATTAGCAACAAATTGAATGGAATTTGTGTCCTCCCATGACAAAGAGGTGTCACGGCAGACACATTTTTTGGACAGGGGAACAGTGTGCCCAAACCGGCCACCATACACAATGGCACATAGTGTTCTGGTGAAGCTAAGGGGAAAACGTGTGGCCCACAGTGTATAACTATGTACATGCTTGAAAGTGGGAATGTGGCGCTCAACATGATTTAAAACTTAGCCATTAGATTTTGTTTTGCCCTTGAAAGGTCCTTTACACACATTTTTGTCATGAAATGTGAAGAGGATCTTTTGCCTCATAATACATACTCTGCTGGCCCTGCTTGTAGTGTATGGCACACCTGTGTGTCTTTTTAAGTGCGGAACATTATTTCACTTTGTGGGCAACCTTTAAATGTACCTGATTAAATACAACAATATGCAAATTTAAATATTTATTTGCCATAAAATTGGAAAAACAAAAATTGGATAATTTCCCAAAAAATAAAAGAAAAATAGTCTTTGGCGTTCAAATAACGCAGATGACAAAGTCATAGTTGTTGGTAGCGTCCCCAATATGGATCATAGTCTGCAGCAGGATTGCCGATGGCAGACTCACCTGTTCCCTTGCAGGAACAGGGTATGGTCTGTGCCGAGGGAAAGGTGGAAATGGCTCCCTCGGCACCTCAGGAATATGTCCAGGCCCAAACATAGCCATTTGCGGTCGATGATGGGACACTGACGGGGGCTGTGGCTGCTGGGTGACCAGGGTGGTCGGGGTGGGCTGGGGGTGCTGGGGGGGCTGTGGTGGCTGGGACAAGATGGTCTCCCCGTTCAGTGTCCCATTCCTCGACGCCTCCAGGGCCAGAGTGATGATCCGCTCAAGGTGTGTTCTATCTGGCCGGGCCAGCTCAGACAGCCGTTCACTGACCATAAGCCCGATCCCAGTCCAAGGGACATGTTCAAGGTTCAGCAGCACCCTCTTGGCCCAGTCACCCAGCTGGGTAGATGGGGGAGCTGGTCTTCTTTGTAGTCTGGCCCCCTCCCTGGGCCAAGGGTGCTGCATGGTGGGACTGGTATCTGGCTCCCCCCCGATGTAGTGGGGGGCTCTTCGGGAACGGGTGCCTCCTCCTGGCTGGGCCCGGCGCCTTGAGGGTCCTGTTCAAAAATGCCAAGAAAAAAAAAAACAATTAACAGCAAGAAACATGTAGGCTCTAACACCAAACATACCTTGCCCCACTTTAAGCATGCAATGTACCGTATATACTCGCGTATCAACGAGTTTTTCAGGCCAAAAATTGCTCTGAAAAGTCCTGGCTCGGCTTGGACGCAATTTAGTGCCCCCCTCACAGGATGGCCCCCCTCACGCAGCGCTGCGCACATACATTACCTGTCTATCAGCTGTCACTCTCCGGCGGCAAATCCCTGCTACTGGCCTCCGGGCTTCCATCTTCATCACTGTCTTACTGCTTGTCACGTGACCGGCCGGAGTTGCGATGACGTCATAACGATGAGCCCCGGCCACAAACCAGGAAGACACAGAGGAAGATGGGTGAACACATATGGCCTATCATTGTGTGTGTCATTTACACATATGCACAGGTGTAAACACATACATACATTTAGCATGCAACAACAGGGCTAATGCTATGTGAGTTACATACACATGTGCAGACTTCGAGTGTGGAGGTGATCAACTTGATAAGTAGTGTGATATTAAAAAATCTATATGTGCCACGTCACACAAACAGATAATTATGCAGATATTGTTTGCAGATCTCTGTTTGCAGTGAAATCATGGCCAAATTGGACGATTTTGTTGCTGGGTACAAATAAAGAATATGTCCATGGTTTAAGTGCAACCAGAGATCTGCATAAAATATCTGAACATATATCTGTGTGTGTGACGTCTCCCTATGGAGCAGTTCTCATTATTTTAAACACATTATCTTCATAAAGTGAGAATTTGGCAATGAAACAGAGTGTTGCAGCAAATGCGACGCATAACATATCTGATAAGCGGCTTAAACAGTAGCACACAATGCTTAAATCCATCCAGGACGCCAGCATGTTGGAGACATTTATTGTCCAATCAAGACGCACTGTCGCCGGCCAATAGGATTGTTGTGGGCGCGGGCAAATAATACCTTATAGCCGCCCATGTCCTCAGCTCCGCGTAATCCACGCCCAGATTGGTTATGTGGTTGTGCTGTGTGAAAGCCCAACTACGATGTGAAATGTCGGCGGCCCGTCGGACGCGGCCACTTCCGGATCGTTGGTCCGTCGTTGGTCGGAGGTAAAGTTGGTACGTGTAAGGGCCCTTTCACATCAGCGTTTTTTTCAAATCACGGCAGATGCGGTGAAAAACCGCATCTGCCGCGATTACCGCATACGGCTGCACTTGCGGCGCGGTTGCGGTTTTTGCCATGCAAAGTATAGGCGGACTTGCGGCAGGTGCGGCAAGTGCACGTGTGTTAATATCCTCATGTAGTAGAACTGCATGTTCCTACATGTTCATGTGGCAGATTCATTTATGTCTATGTGCATATAAAAGAGCTGTGTGTGGCGGCCGTCACACGCATCAATTTAATGCACGATATCGCTTAAGCGATCTGCTTTTTGATCGCTTAAGCGATATCGTTTGTGCATCGCTGCGTGTAATCAAGCGATTTTACAATGTAAAATCGCTTGATTGTTAGATCGCAGATTTGTGAGCCGGAGCTCATATCAAGCGATAATCGCTTGAACAATCTGCCTCATCGTGGTGTGTGACACCATGATGAACGATCTCCCAGCGGCAGAGCCTATGCTGGGAGATGGTAACTATGGTACACGTCGGGTTACTAAGCGACGCGTGGCGCCTAGTAACCCGATGTGTACCATAGTTACCAGCGATCTGGCTGCTCCACATCGCTGGTGAGTCTGTCTGTGTGACAGCTCACCAACGATGTGAACGATATTGTTAGCGATCGCGCGTGCATGTGATCGCTAACAATATCGCTCTCAACATTGAAGCGTGTGGCGGCCGCCTGTGTCTAATATATCATTTGCGGAAAGATACTAACAATAGATGTATTGACTTCCTATTCTACCCTAGTACATTAAAATTAGGGCTAATAACCCCTTCCTTTTACACCACCAGGGAAGCTTTAACTAATAGTAAGAATCTTTTTCCTATTTCCAGCTGTCTAAACCTGGGGTGCAGCTTAAGGTGCAGACGTGCAGCAGTTGGGAGGGGTGGGGACAGAGTGTTAAAGAGGCCAACTGAGACTCTTTTTCCTCAGGCCCACAAAAACCTGGAGCTGGCCCTGTCCCCGTAGAATCCACTATTCTTGTCCCCAGTCAGTCTTAGTCCCCATATGTCATCTATGCTGTTACCATACGTCCTCTTATTCTAGGCCTTATATGTCCACAATATGACTACACTTTTGTAATATTTTTTTTTTTTTTCTTTTTAAATAAAAGATTTTTCTTAACTGTCCATAGTCCAGCAATGCTCTCTTCTTGCTTCATTGGTGGAATGGGCTGGCCAGCGTATGGCATGCGTGCAAATGTCAGCCACCGTCCTCTGACAGGTGGATGGCTATATCAACTATTAACCCCTTCAGTCCCTGGTATTCCATTTTTCCCTCCCCTTCTTCCAAGAGCTATAACTTATTTATTTTTCCATCAATATAAACAGATGAGGACTTCTTTTTTGCAGTGCGAGTTGTAGTTCTGATGAAATAATTTATTAAACCATATAGTGGTACAGGAGAATGGGGAAAAAAATTCAAACTGCAGTGAAATTGCCAAAAAAAGGGCAATTACACATTTGTTCTTTTTTTATTTTTTTATTTACCATGTTCACTATATGGTAAAACCGACATGTCAGTATGGTGCCTTGGGTTGGTACGAGTTCTTAGATACCAAACATGTATACTTTTACTTTATGTAAGTGGTAAAATACAATTCAGACGTTTTTTAAAGAAAAATAATTGCACTTTTGCACCATTTTCTGACACCCATAGCGTTCTCATCTTTTGGAATCTGAGTCTGTGTGACTGCTTATTTTTTGTGTCTTGAGCTGACATTTCTAATTATATAATTTTTTGATAGATGTGATGTTTGCTTTCCCGTTATTGCATTTTATTGCAAGCACCAAAAAAAGTAATTTTGGCATTTGGGCTGTTTTTCCGTTACGTAGTTTACAGATCTGATTAATTGATTTTATATTTTGATAGATTGGGCATTTCTGAACGCGGCGATACCAAATATGTGTATTTTTTTCACATTTTTTTTGGTAGTTTTATTTTCAATGATACAAAATGGGGTGAGGCCCAGGGTCACACATGCAAATCCGTTTTTTTAATCCCTTAGAAAAACAGATCCATTTTTCTAAGGGTGCCTATAGTGTCCCCTAAGTGTCCCCTAAGGCGTTTTTGGACTTAGCAAAAAAAAATGTCCAAATGTTCCCAAAAACGGATTTAGCCCAAAAATGGATGGTATGTGTAACCCTGGCCTGACTTGAACTTTTCTAGGGTTTTTTTCATTCTTTAAAAATTTTTTTGTAAATACTTTACTTGGCCTACAAGAGGGCCTCAGTGCTCCAAAGTGCGATCGCTTCTTTTGTCCTGCTGCACATCTGAAGACACCGGAAATAATTTCTTTCTGCTAGTGGCCTCACTGGGTCATCGCCAGCAGGAAGCGAATCAGGACAGCTTTTGGGGTCATTACAGGACCCCGGACTGTCCAGGTAACAGCAGAGGTTCTGTGTTTAGCTTGTTGGGACCTCCGATCATGGCTGGAATCAGCGCATTTCTTGCCATGGGGCTTTGGATCGTGCTGTCAGTGAATGACAGCTCGATCCAAAGGGTTAACAGCGCCAATCAAATCGCGGATCTGATCGTCGCTCTTATATACACATCTCAGTTGATGATATCAGCTGGGATGTGGGGGGAAGAATGTGAATTTACAGTGTGAGCTCGCATCAAAGGGTGGGAGGCGACCTATGACATACATGTACGTCATAAATCGTGAAGGGGTTAATGTGCAGAAAAGATTTCCTGCACTGCTGTATATATCAACCAAATGTGCTTCTGAGGTCGCACATTCAGTTGAAACCAGGGGCCCCCAGAACCGGGTGGCTTTGCTACTTCTTGCCGGGAAATAGTTGCAAATTTAGCAATTGGTTCCCCCAAACCTTTAAGAGAACCAGCCTGAATTACTTTTAGATAATCTTCAAATATTTTTTAATTTCTATTAACTAGGGATGAGCGAGTATACTCGCTACTATTCAGTATTCGAAGAATAGTAGCGGTATTTGGGCTACTCGCTAGTCTCCGAGTACTTATGAGTACTCGGGAGTAGCGAGTAGTCCTAATACTTTCGCAGTGTATCTATGATGTAGGACCTTGCAAACTGGCCAATCAGGTGGCCGCTAGCGATGTCTTAGTTGTGACGTAGCGCCATCTGATTGGCCAGATCGCTACCGGCCATCTTATTGGCTGGTAGTGACAGGTCCTTTTCCAGGTATCGGATGGCTTCTCTGGCGGTCCTGGTGCAGGCGTCAGACAAGTGAGTATGTAAGTTTATTATTTTTTAACAACTTTTATTAACTTTTAGGCTACTTTCGCAGTGTATCTATGGATACACTGTGAAAGTATTCGTACTCGCTATACTCACAACGAGTAGCGAGTACCGCTGCCTACTCGTTGCGAGTATAGCTAGCACAAATAATGCGGTACTCACTCATCCCTACTATTTACAAAGAAATTACAAAAATACACACCATTTTTTGACCACAATGTAACCCTTTAAGCTACTGCTAGTCGCACAGACCTTTTTTTATCTTCTTTTGACTCTTAAGGTACCGTTACATGCTTCAATGTGGAAACGAAATCACAAACGATCTCGGTGGCGCGCGGTCGTTAGGACATTGTTTTGACATCGTTGGTGAGATGTCACACACCTAGATATCGTGCATGATGCACCAACGATCCAGCGAGCAGGTATCGTTCACACAACCCAGTGAACGATACTTGTTCAATGTTATGAATGGTGGAAGTTGTTAACGACATCGTTATCGCGGTGTCACACACAACAATGCAGCAGGTTTGTTGATCGTGGATCGTCTGATTTGAGAACATGTTCTCAAAGTTGCGATCAACGATTCAATGATTTATTGTACTCAAATCTCGGTGTTACACGCAATGACGTCCTAATGATGTAGTTTGAACGCCTCCAATCCTGAGACTTTGAGCGATATCATTCATGAGATCGTACCATATAAAAGTACCTTTACTAACATTCGGTTGAATGCTACTGATGACCAAGGGTCGGCAAACAGTTCATATATCATTAAGTGATTAGTTTGAAGAGTTTTAGTATATATTCAAAATGTTATATAGAGACCCCTTTTGTCACAATCAACATATGTAGGTAGAATATTAGTAAGATGTAAAAAAAGCTTTTGGCATTGCTCCTACAGAAAATATTTTCACATTCCTGTTCTCTCAGTTCCTGCTTCCTTCTATTCACTTATTAGACCCTCTCCAGCCCACACCTCTTCCGACAGAAAAGGGAATGTGCCACCAATTTTGCGTTTAAGAGACAATAATACAGGAGACAAACACATCCTCTTAGGGTCAACAAGTCAAATGTTCTTCTGCTATCACTTTGGAAAACAGTTTGCATATATGAACCCCTTATGCAGTGATCATATGCAGTTTTTAAAAAGAATCTTAAAAAAAATGAAACTGGGCCCTGTCATTTTTCTATTTGTGCTCAATCAGATATTTCTTGTCCTATTGTGACGCCCCTCCAGGTAAACCGTCACCAGAGATGCTGAACTTCTCCGGTTAGGAAGTGTAGTGCCCCGTTCTCCAGGTGTCGGAATGGTATGGTTGAGTCCGAAACACAACACACACACGTAGTGACGGGCCCCTGGGACAATGGGTGGACCCTGATTGAGGACCCGGGCCATGGAAGGGGGAGTGGACAGTGTTAGAGAGACACTTTAGTTCAGTTCAGTAGTAGAAGACGGAAGAGTAACATCAACTGGTGAGCTGTGGTAGTTGGGAGTGTAGAGGCGGTGTGGTGCCGACTCCCGCAGGGTGAAGCTAAACCACCATGCTCACCCATGGGAGTGAGAGAACTGACCGGTAGAGATGGAGAGAAGAGTCCTAGGGGTGCGGATGAGACATTGATTCCTCGTACGCCCGAATCTGATGAGACAGAGGGTTGGTGGAGGACACAGGCACCGACCCTACAAACAGTGCTGAAGCTTCAAGCCAGAGCCGAAACTGGAGGCCTCAGACTTCTAACGGGAGCTGTGGTCGAACACCTGACACATCTTGGGGAAGGTGGTCAACTAGGGAGCAGCTCCCGGGAGAGTGACCTAATGACACCTGGGACCTACAAGCTCCCGTGGCTACCAGTACCAGAGCTCTGTGCTGCGGGGGGTGCTGAGAGTCTGTGGAGCAGAGCGACGACTCGCTCGCCTCAGATGGAAGTTACCCCTTATAACACCAAGTGACGAGACCCACCAGACACTGTAACACCGAAAAAGTAGAGTAAGGGCACCAACCGTGGCTTGACTGTACCAACCCGGCTCTGGAGAAAGTTTAAAATTGGGTTTTTGCAACAGCTATTTCAGTGTGATATATGTAATAACTGATGGACACAGTAATATTTCAGGATTGAAATGAGGTTTATTGTACTAACCGAAAATGTGAAATATGCATTATTTCAAAATTTGATAGGTGCAAAAGTATGGGCACCTCAACAGAAAAGTGACATTAATATTTAGTAGATCCACCTTTTGCAAAAATAACAGCCTCTAGTGGCTTCCTGTAGCTGTTAATGAGTTCCTGGATCCTGGATGAAGGTATTTTTGACCATTCCTCTTTACAAAACAATTCCAGTTCAGTTAAGTTTGATGGTCGCCGAGCATGGATAGGCCTCTTCAAAACATCACACAGATGTTCAATGATATTCAGGTCTGGGGACTGGGATGGCCATTCCAGAACATTGTAATTGTTCCTCTGCATGAACGCCTGAGTAGATTTGGAGTGGTGTTTTAGATCATTGTCTTGCTGAAAGATCCATCCCCGACGTAACTTCAACTTTGACACTGATTCTTGAACATTATTCTCAAGAATCTGCTGATACTGAGTGGAATCCATGCGACCCTCAACTTTAACAAGATTCCCGGTGCCATCATTGGCCACACAGCCCAAAGCATGATGGACCCTCCCCCAAATTTGACAGTGGGTAGCAAGTGTTTTTCTTGGAATGCTGTGTTTTTGTGGCGCCATGCATAAAGCCTTGTGGTATGACCAAACAACTCAATCTTTGTTTCATCAGTCCACAGGACTTTCTTCCAAAATGAAACTGGCTTGTCCAAAGGTGCTTTTGCATACCTCAGGCAACTCTGTTTGTGACGTGCATGCAGAAACGGCTTATGTCCCTGTGGTCTTCCATTTCCTTACTATGTTCCTCACAGTGGAAACTGACAGGTTAAATCTTTGAGACAACTTTTTGTATCCTTCCCATGAACAACTATGCTGAACAATCTTTTTTTAAGATCATTTGAGAGCTGTTTTGAGGAGCCCATGATACTCCTCAGAGAAGATGCAACTAGGAGAACAACTTGCAAGTTGATACCTGAAATAGCTTTTCTCATGATTGGATACACCAGGCTATGAAGTACAAAGCTCAATAAGGTTACCAAACCAATTTAGTGTTTCAGTAAGACAGTAAAAAGTAGTTAGGAGTATTGAAATCATGAAAATCAGAAGGGTGCCCATACTTTTGAACCTGTCAAATTTTGAAATAATGCATATTTCACATTTTTGGTTAGTGCAATAAACCTCTTTTCAATCCTGAAATATTTCTGTGTCCATCAGTTATTACATATATCACACTGAAATAGCTGGTGCAAAAACCCAATTTTAAACCCAAAAAAATTAGTAAGATTAAGAGGGGTGCCCAAACTTTTTCATATGACTGTACTAATACTCTGAGTAGTTTATTACCGTATATACTCGTGTATAAGCCGACCCGTGTATAAGCCGACCCCCCTACTTTAGCCCCCAAAACCTGGGAAAACCTATTGACTCGCGTATAAGCCGAGGGTGGACCCCAGCACAGGTATACAGCCCCCAGCAGTGTGGTATACAGCAGCCCCCAGCACAGGGGTATACAGCAGCCCCCAGCACAGGGGTATACAGCAGCCCCCAGCACAGGGGTATACAGCAGCCCCCAGCACAGGGGTATACAGCAGCCCCCAGCACAGGGGTATACAGCAGCCCCCAGCACAGGGGTATACAGCAACCCCCAGCACAGGGGTATACAGCAGCCCCCAGCACAGGGGTATACAGCAGCCCCCAGCACAGGGGTATACAGCAGCCCCCAGCACAGGGGTATACAGCAGCCCCCAGCACAGGGGTATACAGCAGCCCCCAGCACAGGGGTATACAGCAGCCCCCAGCACAGGGGTATACAGCAGCCCCCAGCACAGGGGTATACAGCAGCCCCCAGCACAGGGGTATACAGCAACCCCCAGCACAGGGGTATACAGCAGCCCCCAGCACAGGGGTATACAGCAGCCCCCAGCACAGGGGTATACAGCAGCCCCCAGCACAGGGGTATACAGCAGCCCCCAGCACAGGGGTATACAGCAGCCCCCAGCACAGGGGTATACAGCAGCCCCCAGCACAGGGGTATACAGGGTTCCCGACGGCCCCCGGCAGTGGTATACAGCCCCCCCGCCTAGTACCGGGCCCCCATGCTGCGGCACAGCATACAGTAGCTCATACATTACCATCTCCTGCAGCGCGCACTTCCTCCATCTCCCGCCCGGCTTGTTGCTGTAGTGTCATGTGACGCGCCAGTCACATGACACTACAGGAAGATGCCGGCTGGGATATGGAGGAGCCGCGCGCTGCAGGAGATGGTAATGTATGAGCTACTGTATGCTGTGCCGCAGCATGGGGGCCCGGTACTAGGCGGGGGGGCTGTATACCACTGCCGGGGGCCGCCAGGGGCTGTGTGGGGCAATATGCACTGCATCCCCTTGCCGGGGATGGACAGGGGGATGCGTGCATATTAATGAGGCGGGCCCACGTGACCGCGCGGTGTCACTGCAGCCCCCTCCTGCCTCCTCCTGCCCCCAGTCAGAGCCCCCGTCCCCGTCACACTCAGCACCCCCGTCACACTCACACTATATACTCGTGTATAAGCCGAGGGGGGACTTTTCAGCCCAATTTTTGGGCTGAAAAAGTCGGCTTATACACGAGTATATACGGTAAGTAAATGGGATGCTGCCTTTGTTTGAACAAATGCATTGTGCCAACTACATCTCATATAGAAGAAAAGGGGCCACTCTAGCATAGGGGCCCACCAGGGGATTTACCTGTTCCCCTTTGGGTCAGTTCCAGATGTCCAATGGTTGGCCAAAAGTTTTGAAAAGAAGTTTGGTGACATTTTGAATAATAGTAGCGAGAGAGGGAAAGTTTTCTTAAAATTAAGCTTGATATAGGTGACTTCTACTAATTATCTACTTATACTTATTCTATAATTCTCATTATTCAACTATAAAATTCTATAGGTTACATTATATTAGACATATATGTGAACCTATAGGCACTGATGAAAAGGAAGGTGTATTGTTTGTCAAGGTAAAACTATAATCTTCTTGAATAACTTTCAGTAGCAATTGTTATTTTTATCACTATGCTGTGCGGATATCCTTTGGCTTTAAAACAATTTCACATCAATTAAGTCCAGAATAATGAAAGGAAGACATCTAAAAAAAGACAGACTAGAAAGGAATGAAATGTACCGTACATATTCAGGGTAACTAATAAAATATTGAAGTTTAACACTGACTAGGGAAGAGCGAATCCAAATGATAAAGTTCGGGGTTCTTATTGGACACCTAGTGTCCGATACCGAGCTACAAAAACAAATATTTAAGCAGTGTTACTGATTGTATTCAGCAGCTGAATAAAGTTTGTTGAAAGGCTGCAGTGCATCCAATCAACAAGCTTTTCAGCATTGGGCACTTTCGGACCCATCACAGCCATGTCAAATACTGGCATGACTGTGATTGGATGGTCACATCACGTCATCAAGTCTATATAGGACCCAGTGATGCGATACTCAGCACGCACTGTCCTCTGGAAGTTGCTAATGTATGTAAAGCACTGTGGACTTAATGACGCTATATAAGTGAATATATAATATTATTATTAGGCATTTATCTCATTATCCATAATACTAAGCTGTACACTCTGAGCTTCTCTCTCTAGGCTGTAAGACACCAAAATGGCTGCTGCTTTTCCTGCCTCAGTTTTTATAAAAATTCTGATGGTTCATTCTGATTGGTTGTGCTGTACCATGTGATGCAATATCTGCAGGGCATTTTGGGGCCGTTGTGCATGAGATCATGGCTGTTGCAGTCTTCAGCACTGTATAAAATGGGCATTTTTTGGGGATGGTTCATATTAATCTAATTTGATATTGTTTGAATAAACCTGTGAACATGGGCTGGCTGCAAAATTTGGAAAGCACAAAGCAGTGGTCCATGATTATCGGCCTATATTTATACCTCCCAACTTTTAAAGAACAGATATAGGGACAAAATATGCCCCTAACCATGCCCTATCCATTTGCTGTTTCTTTCTACTGTGGTAGGAGGAGATCTCAGAGGGTCATTGGCAGTGAGGGACATTCAGCAGATGCCTGAGACTGCAGGGTTTAGACCAGGGTCTCAAACTCGGTTAGGTTGGTGGGCCGCACATAGAAAGACATTTATAGCGGGGGTGCCGCATCCTTGTAGGACTAATTGACATTTTTAGTAATACCAGAATTTTTTGCTCAATGTAGTAAAGTACAAATCCTGATCCCCTTCTTGTAGTAATGTCCCCATCCTGTAGTAATGTCCTTTCTACTGATGTCCCCCATCCTGATCCCCTTTTATAGTGATGTTCCCATCCTTATCCCTTTTTCTAGTGATGTCCCCCATCCTGATCCCTTTTTCTAGTGATGACCCCTATCCTGATTCCCTTTTCTACTGATGTTCCTCATCCTGATCCCCTTTTCTACTGATGTACCCCATCCTGATCCCTTTTTCTAGTGATGTTCCCCATCCTTATCCCTTTTTCTAGTGATGTCCCCATCCTGATCCCTTTCTAGTGATGTCCCTATACTGATCTCCTTTTCTAGTGATGTCCCCCATCCTGATCTCCTTTTCTAGTGATGTCCCCATACTGATCTCCTTTTCTAGTGATGTCCCCCATCCCGATCCCCTTTAGTAGTGATGTCCCTCATCCCGGTTCCCTTTAGTAGTGATGTCCCCCATCCTGATCCCTTTAGTAGTGATGTCCCCCATTCTGGACCCTTTTTGTAGTGAGGTCCCGCATCCTGGTCCCCTTTTGTACCGATGTCCCCCATCCTGATCCCTTTCTAGGTATGTCCCCATCCTGATCTACTTTTTAGTGATGCCACCCATCCTGTTTTACCTTCTTTTTACACACTCACATACACACTCATTCCCACTCACACACACAAACTCTCACACACATATTCTCTCACACACACACTCTCACACATCCACACATACTCATACACACACTGTCATACACACACTGAAACTCACGTACACCTCACGCACACTTTCTTATACACACGTCTTCACTCACATACTCACACCCTCACACACACACCCTCTCAAACTTTTCTCACTTTAATGATGCATCGCTCCAGTGCAAGGGGCCGACGCGGTCCCGCTGTGCTGACTTCCGTCCTCCGCTGTGATATAACTTCCTCCAGCCGCCTCTCAGAGAAGCTCTGTTGCTCAGCAAGATCAATGTAATCTGCCAGCCAGATGCTCACGTGACATCATATTCCGCCATCAGCTGTGGGTCTCTCATTGGCTGGCAGCTTGCATTGCTCTTGCTGAGTGGCAGAGCTTGTCAGTACCATGGACGGAAGTAATCACACAGCAGGGACTGTAGCAACCCCCTGCACTGGGGCGATGCATCATTAAGTTGTCCAAGGTGCCGCGTGCCGCATAATGAGGTCCCAGGGGCTGCATGCGGCCCTCAGGCCACGTGTTTGAGACCCCTGGTTTAGACTTAAATCTGGGACTGTCTGTTGTATCCAGAACAGTCGAGACTAGAGATGACTGGATCAAGTCATGGGACTCTGCTCCAGTGTCCTGGGCAATGGTACCTGGCGACTAAACAGAATGCCACAAAGCTACAATGTCATCAGTCCTTTCCGCTCTTCTCTAATTGGGACATATGGATTTATTTTTTGTTCATTCATTCATTCAGTCATTCATTCATTCATAGTCATAGCAGCCAGAACTATCTTTTTATGTAAGCTTCACTGTATGATATCTGGCTTCTTTGTGTCTGTAGGGCTATGTTCTCTTGTTGCATAAATTCTGTGTTTTTTATTTTATGCCGCAGTCCGCACCAAACTATACAATAATGACGATGTGTGTTTTGCTTAATTTGCGTTTCTAGGCCTTTTTACCGCTAAAAACTCATAAAAACGCTAGCGTTTTTGGCCCCATTGATTTTAATGGAAACGCATGTAAAAACGCATGCAAAAATGCATGAGCGTTTTCCAAAACGCAAAATGCATGCGTTTTTGCCAACGCCGCGCTAGATGTATTTCCCTACGTTTTGATGCAGCGTTGGCAAAAACGCATGCGTTTTGCGTTTTTGAAAACGCTCATGCGTTTTTGTATGTGTTTGTACATGTGTTTGTAAAAACGCCTAGAAACGCAAATTAAGCAAAATGCACACCACCCTTAGATGTGAAACAGGCCTAACAATCTCCTCTAATTGCATTTTTTATGCCTTCTACCCCTTATATGATGAGCTTTTCTGTCCAGATGTGAAGCCATATATTTTTTATATGGTTTTTATAGTACAGAAAAGGTTTGATTCTACACTTAAAAAATAACTGTAGTTTTTTCCACGCTTTTAGCCCCCACAAAGAAAGCTCTGGAGAACAAAAATCACCGAACCCAGTTGAACAGCATTTTTTTTGCAGAGTGAGGCTGGGGTCACATTTGGGTAGGCAATTGCGTTCACCGCATCCAGATCTGGATGCGGTGAACGCAATTGCCTTCACACACATTTTGTTTCCAAAATGTGTGCTGTGAACTGCAATGCGGTAACCGGATTGCTCCGGATGTGTAATCCGGAGCAATGCGGTTACCGTATACTTTGCTCATCCCTGCTGCCGCAGGGATAAGCAAGGTGTTAAATGTGTATTAACACATTAAATATTAATATTAGCTGTGGGCAACATGTCTCTAGGGGGTGCCCGTTCCCCCCTAGAGACATGCTGTCCACTCCTCTCAGCATGTTAGGGGTTAATAAGCCATTTACAGTAAGCCGGCTATTGTCAGTTTTGTACAAATGTATGAATGAAGCTGTGGCTCCCCTGACAGTAGAGCAGATACTGTACATAATGAACGTATAGTATCTGCCGCTATCCGAGGTCCGGTAGGTATTTACATTAGGTCTATGGACAGCGCACCCCCATAGACCTAATGTTAATGGTTTACAGGACCTCGGACAACGGCAGATACTATACTTACATTACGTACCGAGAGTAGTGGACAGCATGTCTCTAGGGAGGGTGGGCACCCCCTAGAGACATGTTGCCCACAGATAATATTAATAATTAATGTTTTAAGGCTGCCTTCACATTTGCGGACCCCTCCGCAGCGTTCTGCGGAGGGGTCCGCAATGCGACCGCAGCGGCCACCCGCTCCTATCTTTATAATGGGAGCGCACTGTGCTGCGCTTGACAGCGCAGGACCGTGGGCACCCATTCACTCCCATATGCGATCTGTGCTCAGGCGGATGCCTGCGCACAAATCACACACTCCCGCCCGCACCAGGGACGCAACATGTCACGTCCGGGTGCGGACGAGACTGTGTGATCTGTGCGCAGGCATCCGCCTGCGCACAGATCACATATGGGAGTGGATGGGTGCACACGGTCCTGCGCTGTCAAGCGCAGCACCGTGCGCTCACATTATAAAGATAGGAGCGGGCAGCCGCTGCGCACACATGGCGATTCCCCTCCGCACAACGCTGCGGAGGGGAACGCTAATGTGAAGCCAGCCTAATACACATGTAACACTTTTTTCATCCCTGCTGCTGCAGGGATGAACAAAGTGTATGGTAACCGCATTGCTCAGGATTACACATCCTGAGCATTCCGGTTACTGCAATGCAGTTTGCAGAACCGCTCCGAAAACTGGAGCCTGCATGATTTTTAGCGCAGGCTGCAGATCCGGAGACGGTAATCGGATTGCATGTAGAGCAATCCGGTTACCATAATGGGTTCCTATGGCTTCCTGCTCCGGTTTTGCGCTTTTTGAAAGCTCAAAACCGGATCAGGTTTCCAAAATTGAGCCGCAAATGTGACCCTAGCCTGAGTAACATTTTCATGAAATCATATCCACTCTGCTTGGATAGTTAAATACAGCAGAATGTGTGAGCAAAAAAGTTGACACGGCCTTTCTGCATGTACTTGTATTAAGCGAGACAGCGCTAACTAGTAGGGCGCTCTGGCCGCAGTGACCTTGAACATGCATACTGCATGGCTGTAGCCCGTTCCTGGTGTAGAAACAATCTTCGCAATACTCAGTTTGTCCGCTGGGAAGAGTGATAATTCTACACTCACATAGAGTGACTGCAGAATTATCATTTTAGACCGGACAACCATTTAATAATCAGAGAAGATTGTTATTGTGCCATGTTGTGCAGACATCAGCAGAAAAAAACAGTAGAATAAACGCAGCATTTATGCTACATGTGATCACAACTCAGCATTATATTTTTATTATTTTTAACGATTATCATGAATATTTCAATCGCTGTGTTGTACAGTTCATTATGATTACATGGACACCAAATATGTCCATGTTATTTGATGATTTTTGACATTTATTTATTTTTTTAAGAAAAAAGTGCATTAAAATTTTCATTAATATGATTATTTTTTTTATTATTTTTTAATTTATTGGAAGAAAAAACATCTTTATTTTATTCTTCCCTTACAATACATGGACATACAAACACACTGCTATATACAATATATTTCTATTTCCCAGTATTCTGTAGGTTGTTGGTTCAAGATCTGGGGATAAACAAAGTATGACATTTTTGCAATTGTTTCCCATTATTTTTAGCAAAAAAAAAAAATCACAATCTTTCTTCACATCTAGAATATAGGTGTCACGCGCTTAGATGACGCTGACATTGTTGGATGCTGCTGTGTATGTGGTTTGTCTTTAAGAGCTGTATGTTTGATGGTTGTGAAGGTCCTTGCCTCCTGTGGTGTACTCCAGAACTGCAGTCACTATTATGTTCAATTGCTGGTTCAGGCGTTAATGTGTGACTCACCTGGAATCCCCTCCCCCTGGCTTTAAATAGCCTTCCCTCTCCTCTGTCAGGTGCTGCTGATAGCTATGTGCGCTAGGTCTGTGCTGTGCTGATGCTTAGCTGCTGGGCTAAAGTCTTTCCTTGGGAGAAGCTGTGATTCCTGACCCTGGGTGGAGGTAGGGGCCCTCAGCCTGGGGCTAATCAGGAGTTTTAAGTACAGGGTGGCAGCTCAGAACTCCTCACCATCAGAGGTACCTCCGAGATCAGGGCGAGCCAGGGACCCCAGCATCAGGGTCATATTAGGCTCTCCTGACCCCCTTTTGCCCAATTCACCTACTGTTGCCTGATTCACTTACTTCCCAAGCGTGACATTAGGAATATTGAGGTACACTGCAATGTACGGAAGTATTTCCATGTGTCTGTATAATCTGCTTCTGGGTTCAATGTCTGCAATAAAGCTCAAGTATACCAAATTCTCCTATCTTCCTCATTGTGGATGTGGCTTAAAGCTACAGATGCTGCTTATGAACTCGGAGGTTACAAGGTCAAGTGTTAGAGAAGAGGACAATGGTTTATATTTAATTCATGTGTATGCATAGAGATGTGGACCCGCCCCTGAAGAGGAGGAACTACAGAGCCTGGGGAGGGGTTGTGTGGAGAGGGAGGAAGTTGGGACAAAGCTCTGACATAGCGAGACAAGCCTTAAAATTGGGACAGTCCCGCTGAATCTGGGATGGTTGTGAGTAATGCCTATGTTTACTGTCCCTGATTCATTAAGACTGTGTATCAGATGTAAGATCTGCATAATTTATTAAGAAGCACAAGCCATGTAAAGATTAGGCCTTAAACAGAATTGTACACCAGTTTTTGTGTAGGAATTCAATGTATGACCCCCTGCTCCCAGGGAATCTTGACAACATGCAGTGTATGTGCTCCTTTCAGGAGCATAAATAAAAAAGTAGCTGGGAATGCTATTAGGTAGAAGAATGTCCACAGTACATTTGTCCAGCATCCAAGGACTACTGATCTGGCCAGTGTACTAGTGTCCTGGGACTCAAGTCACTCACATCTACTGATGTATTATATACTGTGACCATAGATACCAGAGGGATGTCATATACATCATGATATGGGATATATTATAATATAAGTACAGATATCTGATATATCGGATGCATTTAATTCTGTATATATCATCTGTCTGTGCATGCAGTATATCCCAATGTGTAAGGGATAATAGTAATGGAAAAATAATATAAGTCGAGCCTACTGGAAAGGGGTATCTGGTACCGGACCGGGTTTGCTGCGGGGGATGTCACGGAGGGCCTGGTCTGGACCGTGTCCTGGGCCCTGGAAAGTAAAAGGGTTATTTACAAGGGATAAATGTCTGTCGTGACGCCACCCACGGTGTGTGGTCAGTAATGGGACTCTCTTTTTGACATCCTTCAATCCGGCTTCGCCCTCACCACTCTACTGAAACTGCCCTGACCAAAATTACTAATGACTTGCTCACGGCCAAAGCTAACAAACAGTTCTCTGTCCTCTCCTTTTAGACTGTCCTCTGCATTCGACACAGTCGACCACTGCCTCTTATTACAGATCCTTTCTTCCATTGGTATCACTGACCTTACCCTCTCCTGGATCTCCTCCTATCTTTCCAACCACACATTTAGTGTCTCCCACTCCCACACAACCTCCTCGCCCCATCCCCTCTCTGTTGGGGTCCCTCAAGGCTCTGTTCTGGGGCCCCTCCTTTTCTGCCATCTATACTCTTGGTCTCGGACAAACCCCATAAAGTCCCATGGCTTCCAGTATCACCTGTATGCTGATGACACTCAGATCTACCTCTCTGGCCCAGACGTCACCTCTCTGCTGTCCAGAATCCAGGAGTGTCTATCAGCCATATCTCCTTTTTCTCCTCCCGCTTCCTAAAACTCAATGTAGACAAAACCGAACTCATCATCTTTCCTCCATCTCACACACCTTTTCTTGCCAGACTTATCTATCACAATAAATGACATCACACTTTGCCCTGTACCCGAAGTCCGCTGCCTTGGAGTAACACTTGACTCTGCATTGTCCTTCAAACCGCACATCCAAGCCCTTGCCACCTCCTGCCGTCTCCAACTCAAAAACATTGCCAGAATCCGTCCCTTCCTCAACTCCCACTCTGTAAACTACTCATGCATGCCCTCATCATCTCCGCCTTGACTACTGCAACCTCCTACCCTGTGGCCTTCCTGCTAACACTCTTGCACCACTTCAATCTGTCCTTAACTCTGCTGCCCGACTAATCCACCTCTCTCCTCACTATTCCTCCACGTCTCCCCTCTGCAAATCCCTCCACTGGCTCCCAATTCACCAGCGTATCCAATTCAAACTACTAACATTGGCTTACAAAGCCATCCACAATCTGTCCCCCCCATATATCTCTGAACTAATCTCCCGATATCATCCAACTCGTAATCTTCGATCCTCCCAAGACCTCCTTCTTTCCTCCACACTTGTACGTTCCTCATCTAACCGCCTGCAAGACTTCGCCCGAGCATCTCCCATCCTCTGGAACTCTGCACCCCATCACGTCCGACTGTCCCCTACACTCAGAACCTTCAAGCGGAACCTGAAAACCCATCTCTTCAGAACAGCCTACAACCTGTAATGAGCACAGTGCCGCCTCAACACCACTGGACCCAGCGCTCCACCAACACCGGACCTGGCAATCCAGCACCACCCGAGCAGACCCAACCTACTGTCTCCCTCCCCATTGCCCTGTAGAATGTAAGCCCGCAAGGGTAGGGTCCTCTCTCCCCTCTGTATCATACTGTCACTTTGTTCATTATATTTTTAACTTGTCTGTATGCAACCCTTTCTCATGTACAGCACCATGGAATGAATGGTGCTCTATACAGTAAATAAATAATAATAATAATAATAATGGGACCACCACTGCTGCAGAACCTCCGGGGATGATGTTAAGCAGCTTAGATGGCACTGCTCTCCGTAGGTAGAGGCGGGTTCCCCGGGGCAGTGGTTGTTATAGTCTATGGTGGATGTGATAGTAAGGGTACCTTTACACACGGCTACATTTGTAGCTTGTCACCAGGTAACTTACTGGTTGCAGTGAAATCATGGATACATGATTCCATTTGTACACAGCAACAAGATAGAACCATGTCTCCATGATTTCACTCATGGAGACAAGGTTCTATCTTGTTGCTGTGTACACATGGAATCATGTCTCCATGATTTCACTGCAACCTGTAAGTTACCTGGTGACAAGCTACAAATGTAGCCGCGTGTAAAGGTACCCTAAGGGATGGATAGTGGAGGCGGGTTGAAGGAACACATACTCACGTTGTTGTAGTTTTCCAAAGCTTTACTGCAGATGTTGTAGCAGATTGTCCACGGAGTCTGTACTGGGGCCGGGTTGCTCCCACCCTGTCCAGGTCCTCAGCTTCACCCTGCTGCGCTGTGTGTGTGTGGCCCTGCGGCTGCTTCTAGCTGAGCTGCTGACACTGTCTCTCTCTTTCTGGTACCCCTTGGCTAGGCAACTTGAGTCTTCCGTGTGCTGCTGACCCCGCCATGTTGCTTTGCACTGGTACAGTGTCGATCTAGAAACTCCACTTTGCCTGGATTTCCTGGGGTCATATGCCAGCGGATGGGGGCCATATGACAGCGGATGAGGGGCTATATAAAGTAATGAGGAACTATATGCGAGTGATGGAGGCCATATACCAGTGATGAGAGGCTATATACCAATGATGGGGGTTATATACAGTACCTGTGATGGGGTGCTATGTGCTGTGATGGGGGCATATACTGTGATGGGGGCTATATATCAGTGATGGGGCTATATATACTAGTGATGGGGGTTATATATCAGTGATGGGGGCATATACTGTGATGGGGCAGCTATACACCAGGGATGGGGGCGTGATATACCAGTGATGGGGGTGCTATATACCAGTGATGGGGATGCTATATACCAGTGATGGGGTGCTATATACCAGCGATGCAGGTGCTATATGTCAGTGATGGGAGGTTATATGACAGTGATGGGGTGCTGTATACCAGTCATGGGGCCACTATATATGAGTCATGGGGGCGCTATATACAGAGATGAGGGGCTATATACCAGTGATGAGGTGCTATGTATTGTGATGGGAGTATATACTGTGATGGGGGCATATACTGTGATGGGGGAGCTATATACCAGTGATGGTGTTCTACATACCATTGATGGTGCTATATACCAGTGATGGGGGTGCTATATACCAGTGATGTGGGCGCTATATGCCTGTGATACGGGAGGCTATATACCAGTGATGGGGCACTGTATACCAGTCATGGGGGTGCTATATATCAGTCAAGGGGGTGCTATATATCAGTCATGGGGGCACTATATATGAGTGATGGGGGCGCTATATACCAGGATGAGGGGCTATATACAGTGATAAAGGGCTATATACCAGGATGCTGCTGCATTTTCCACCCTAGGCTTATACTCGAGTCAATAAGTTTCCCCAATTTTTGGGGGTAAAATTAGGGACCTCGGCTTATACTCGAGTCGGCTTATACTCGAGTATATACGATACCCAAAAGTGAAACCGTTCTAAAAACTGAACCCCTCAGACTGCTCAAAACCACACTAAGGAAGTTTATTAACCCTTTAGGTGCTCCACAGGAACTAAAGCAATGTGGAAAGAAAAAATGTACATTTTTCTTTCTTCCTCAAAAATGTTAATTTAGCACTACATTTTGCTTTATCACAAGAAAATGGACCCCAAACTTTCTTGTACAATTTATCCTGAATATTCAGATACCTCATATGTAATTGAAAACTACTATTTGGGTGCACAGCAGGGGTTAGAAGGGAGCTCCATTTGACCAGCGAAAAATTGGCTGGAATCATTAGTGGATACAATGTCGTGTTTGGAGAGCACCTGATGTGCCTATATATTGGAAATTCCACACAAGTGACCCCATTTTTGAAACTAGACCCCTCAAGGAACATATTTAGATGTGTGGTAAGCACATTGAACCCCCAGGTGATTTACAGTTTGGCCATGAAAAAAAAAAAATATATTATTTCCACAAAAATGTTATTTCAGATTATTTTTTTTATTTATTTTGTCAAAGGTAACAGGAAAAATGGACTAGATAAATTGTTGTGCAATTTTTTCCTGAGTACGCAGATTTGTGGTACAAAACTACTGTTTGCGTGCATGGCAGGGCTTGTAAGGGAGGGAGTGCCATTTGACTTTAAGTGGAAAATTGGCCGGAGTAATGGAGCGGATGCCATGTCGCATTTGAGAGTCCTTAATGTGCCTAAACAGTTGAAACCCCAACAATTTACATCATTTTGGAAGCTAGACCCCTCAAGGAACAGTATCTAGATGTGTGGTACGCACCTTGAACTCCCTGGTGTTTCACAGAAATTTAGAATGTTGAGCTGTGAAAATAAAAAAAAATCACATTTTCTCCACAAAAATGTTATTCAACTGAATTTTTTTTTATTTTAACTAGGGTTACTGTAAAAACTGGACACCATAATTTCTTGTGCAAGCTCTCCTGAGTATGCCGATATCCCATATGTGAAATAAGAAAATATAGAGAGTGCACATGAGTGGTACCTGGTGGTCTAGTGGGGACAGTGGTTGAGTCGCAGGGGGATTTTACGATCACCTTGTCAGATTGCACACCCCTGCTCAACCATGGTGTTCAGCGTGAGGAGAATTGCTCGCCGGCTTGCTTCCTAGTCCGAATCATGTGGATTAAGCATCCGATCATGTGACGTCCGATTCACCGGATGTTACATCACGGCAGGTCCTTCACTTGGGGATTCAGTATCACTGGTGCCGGCAGCTGGAGCCACAACCCCGAAGGGGATTTAGCAGTATTTAGAAGAAAATTGTGGTCAGATGATGGAGCGCTCATGCACATATAACAGGGGGAAGCGTCAGTAATTAACAAACCTCTTTATTTAAACACCACTAGCGCTTCAACAGCGGCTGCTGTCTTCCTCAGGAAAAAGGCGGGACCGCTGTTGAAACGCGTAGTGGTGTTTGAATAAAGAGCTTTGTTAATTACTGAAGCTTCCCCCTTCATATGTGCATGAGCGCTCCATCATCTGACCACAATTTTCTTTTAGACATCCCGTATGTGGCAGAAAACCACTGCTAAATGCATGGTAGGGTTCGAAGGGAAGGTGCGCCATTCAAACTCAAAATTGGTTGGAAATCATTAGTAGACACCATGTCTGATTTGGAGAATCCCTGATCTGCCTAAACAGTGGAACTACCCATTATTGACCCAATTTTGGAAACCAGATCCCTCAATTAACTTATCTAGATGTATGGTGAGCACCTTGAACCTCAGGTACTTCACAGAATTTTAGAACATTGAGCTGTGAAAATATTAAAAAAAAAAACAACAATTTTTCCCACAGAAATGTTTTAGCCCCAAATTTTGTATTTTCACAGGGCAACAGGTGAAAATGCACCATAAAATTTCTTGTGCAACATCTCTTGAGTACACTGATACTTCATATGTGATTGAAAACTACCTTTGAAGCACAGTACAAAGCTCAGAAGGAAAGGACTGTCATATTGGATTTCCAGTTTAGCTGAGATGGTTTGGGGTGCCATGTCTGCTAACAGATGACGGACCTTGGTGGGGACTTCTGTTTTTATGGGTTGAGTTGAATGCTATTTGGTTGTGATTTGGTTGCAGAACATTTTTGATCAATTCACATTTATTCTGTGCTCTATGCTGAGCACATACATTCAGGTTTGAAATTACGTGCTTCAGGTGAAGCCCCCAATAGATAATTCACTAATGAGGCAGCAGAGATTCTCTGGACTCCGTTTGGCCTCTGTTCAGCGGTGTCCATCTTTTGAAAGGTGCACAAAACTGAGTTGTTGACGACTTATGTGCATGCCTAAAAAACACATATAAAAACATGGACACCGCTGGATTACAGGTCAGATAAGAGTTTAAAGTGACTCCATGTGCTTCGTTACGGTGAATTGGGAATTTTATCTGAATCATGCATTTCAGATATAAGCACATAATTACCGGTGTAAGCGACTCAGCATAGAGGAAGTATAAACGTGAGCTGTACAGTGCTGCAATCTTTGGGAAGCAGAATATACATATCAATATTTTTATGCTATTCATCTTGTGGTATAACTAATTAGGCTGCTTATGCATCAGGCCAGTACGATCACAGTGATACCAGATTTATATAGTATTTTTCTTTTGTTTTGGCTGTTATCATGCTGAAAACGTCTTTTACAAAATAATGTTTTTTCGCATCACTGAATTTTGAAGGCTGCAGTTTTTTTTTATTTTTCTGCGACAGTGTCATGTGAGGTTTTCTGTTTTGTGGGATAAGTTGGAGTTTTTATTGGTACCATTATAAAACACATGAAAAAAAAGCAACTTTTGAAATATATTTTATGAGACAAAACCAGAATTGATCAGTCATTATCAATATTCTCAATTCTGAGGTAAAATCTGTGTTCAGTCAAGACTTTCCCATTACTGAGATAGAAGATAAAAGAGGAAGAAAGGGGGAGGAGCTCTGCCTTTTATTTCCTCCCTCCTCCTCTTGCTCCTTCCTCTGCCTGTAGTTCCTCTGTCCTCCCATCATCATAGAATATCATCAGTAACAGCTGCCATCTCCTATTCAGTATCTTCACTGAATACAGATTTTACCTCACAATTGTGATTTTTTTTTTTATAATGACTGATAAATTCTAGCAATGAAAGGAACAAATTTGTCTTAGAAGATATTACAAAGTTATCTTTATGTGAACTATTTATTTATGAAATAAAAATTAAAACAATTACACTTTAAGGTGTAGTGCCAGCTCCCAGGAGCCCTAAGCGGCTGATTCAGGATAGGGCCAGGAGGCATATGCCCCTCTGCCCTCCGGCCACACCAGCGCCCAGCTGTGAATTTCATAAAATTTAATTCAATATCAATTAGCTCATTTCTTGAAACAACATTTAAGATTTTTTGTGAAATCAGTGACACCGATGTATGTACACCGAAAAGGATCTCTGTAGTAAAGTATTGTGTATTTGGGTGATTTAACGTGTTTAACCAGTTCAGAGACAGACTAGATAGTGTTTGAGTGGGTTCTTGATGGTCATCAAGACATACAGTTATATTTTAACTTGTCCTCAGTTTGTCTTATGTCAATGAGGATGAATGAAGCCATGTGACATATGAGGTGTGTGTAAGAGACATCGTGTGCAAGCTACATATGGATTCATTTAGCTTGTGATGTAATTTGGCATCTATGAAGGGAGCGGGAAAGTGAGACGAGAAGCTTTTATTAATTCCCTTTGTTATGGGTGGAGGAAAATACATGTTGGGTCTACTTGCCAGTTGAGGCTGTATTGGGAAAATTATTTGTTATTTTAACTGCTTCAAATTTCAGATACAGCAAATGCCCTGTAGATTGCTGAAGTGTCCTCTTTTGGCAAGATGTCAACAGACATCTCTTAGCAGACTGTTGCACAGAGAATAAATCTGATTATGCAGCAGTATCTTGTCTTGCAGATTTGCTTTAAACAGAAATAACTGAAATGTACATCTCCAGGCAGATTTACTACTTTTGTATACCGTAGTAATTTTGTAGCTATGTTCATACAAAGAGTTTTTCAGCTTTATTGTTGTAGCCAAAACTTGCTCTATTGAGAGCAAAAATGCTGCGTTTTTGCAGCGTTTTATTGTGGTGTTTTTGTTTTTACGAGCTTTTTGGGTGCAGATTACATGTGGAATGAATCCTCAGTACATATTTAATAAAGTAAACCAAAAAGATTTTAAAGAGGATCTGTCACCAAACCAGGCATGGTGATCTAATTACAGCACTGGATGCAGCATGTCTGCAGCATCCAAACAAGGGGTCCCCAAGCCCTTGAGCAGCCCTGTACCCCGAGATAATACACTTAGAAAACTTACATCGTGCAGCCATAAAGGAGGTGGCTAGGGGCTGCAACCAAAGGGCAGATTCACACCCCCTGCATGTGTAATCTGCCCACCGCTGCCAATCATTCTCTCCCTGTCTGCAGCATAAGACATAGTTTTTTTTTTTAACAAAATGTCAGTTTAGCCCCGCCCCCTGCGGTGACGTCACCGCTTATAACCGCCCTGCTCTATGGTTAATATAGAGCAGGGCGGGTATAAGCAGTGATGTCACTGCAGGAGGCGGGGCGACCGACCTCCTGTTCTGACATCACCACCTTTCCCCGCCCTGCTCCATGTTAACCATAGAGCAGGGCAGGTATAAGCGGTGACATCACCGCAGGGGGCGGGGCTAAACAGACATTTTGTAAAAAACTATGTCTTATGCTGCAGACAGGGAGAGAATGATTGGCAGCGGTGGGCAGATTACACATGCAGGGGGGTGTGAATCTGCCCTTTGGCTGCAGCCCCTAGCCACCTCCTTTATGGCTGCATGATGTAAGTTTTCTAAGTGTATTATCTCGGGGTACAGGGCTGCTCAAGTGCTGGGGGACCCTTGTCTGGATGCTGCAGACATGCTGCATCCAGTGCTGTAATTAGATCACCATGCCTGGTTTGGTGACAGGTCCTCTTTAAATATGCAGTGAAAAGGTCGTGAAAAATGCGGTTGCATATTTTGCCTCTTATTCTTTTAAAATAGGGAAAAAATGCAGCAAAACGCTAAAAGAATTGACTTGCTGCAGATTTAAAAAAATACTGCTGTTCTCATATTCAGTCAGGAAAAAATCCTCAAATGTGTGAATGGAAGTTCTGAATTCGTATACCTTTTGGTGGCACTGTAAAAAGCAGCTTTCAATTTGCTAAAAAAACGCATCAACCTCCCTCAAAAAAACTGCTGTGTGTAAACATAGCACCAGGGTTAATGTACAAGGCATTGCCACTTTTATTCTGGTTTCACAGCCGTGTTTTTTAAATCCGTCCGCAATCTGGTTTGTAAGCAAAAACCAAATCCAGCAGAGATGTTTTTTACCCATAGACTTAGAATGGAGTACGGTTGCATCCGATTGCACCTGGTTCAGGGTGGACACATTTTTTAACCGAGTTTCTAAGACGCACAATGTAACTTTTTTTGGGCTTGTTAAAAAATGGGTGTGACCAGATCCGGTATGATCTGGCATCAATTATATTGGAAATAAATGGGTGCTGGATCCGGTTCTACCATTTTGCCTTCTGAGTGTGGAGACTCTCTCGTCCGCTGGCTGCCTTTTGAAAGACCGCATGGACCCAGGGCTCATTCCAACTGAACTCCCGAGCTTTTTAACCATGGGCGGAACACTACTCAGACAACACACAGTGAGGGAACCACACAATATTAAGGCTTTATTGGATCCACAACTATCAAAGGCATATCAAGCAAAACACAAAATATAACAGGCAACAGAGTCTCACCCTTTCACTGGCTCACCAGGGATTAGAATATTCATGCCTTGAAGCTTCCAGGGCCACTTACTCCAATCCAGAAGCACCCTGCCCCCCAGGCAGTTATTCAACACACTTAACTCCCTCCTCCGCCCCCCACTGCTCCCTCCTACTTCTCGTATCTCTGAAGAAGACTTTGCAACATACTTCACCAACAAGATCGACCAGATCAGAAAAGTCTTTGCTACCCAACCACCGCAACCCCCATGTATACCGGATCAATCCTCTCCGCCACTTACCCTCCTCCCAACCATCACTGAAGGAGAACTTGCACACCTCCTCTCCAGATCGCACCTCACCACTTGTGCACTGGACCCTATCCCATCCCACCTCCTTCCCAACCTCACCACAACACTTATCCCAGCCCTAACCCACCTCTTCAACCTATCACTAACTTCTGGTACCTTTCCTTCTGCTTTCAAACATGCAACAATTACACCTATCTTAAAGAAGCCATCCCTCGACCCCGCTTCTACATCCAGCTACCGGCCCATATTTCTGCTCCCGTTTGCTTCCAAACTTCTCAAAAAGCATGTCCACACTGTACTCTCATCCCACCTCTCATCCAACTCTCTCTTTGACGACCTTCAATCCGGCTTCCGCCCTCACCACTCTACTGAAACTGCCCTGACCAAAATTACTAACGATTTGCTCACGGCCAAAGCTAACAGACAGTTCTCCATCCTCCTCCTTTTAGACCTGTCCTCTGCATTTGACACAGTCGACCACTGCCTCTTATTACAGATCCTTTCTTCCATTGGTGTCACTGACCTTGCCCTCTCCTGGATCTCCTCCTATCTTTCCAACCACACATTTAGTGTCTCCCACTCCCACACAACCTTCTCACCCCATCCCCTCTCTGTTGGGGTCTCTCAAGGCTCTGTTCTGATGCCCCTCCTTTTCTCCATCTATACTCTTGGTCTCGGACAACTCATAAAGTCCCAAGGCTTCCAGTATCACCTGTACGCTGATGACACTCAGATCTACCTCTCTGGCCCAGATGTCACCTCTCTGCTGTCCAGAATCCAGGAGTGTCTATCAGCCATATCTTCCTTTTTCTCCTCCCGCTTCCTAAAACCCATCCCTGTTCTGTTGGGGTCCCTCAAGGCTCTGTCCTGGGGCCCCTCCTTTTTTCAATCTATACTCTTGGTCTGGGAGAACTCATAAAGCCCCATGGCTTCCAGTATCACCTGTACACTAACGACACTCAGATCTACCGCTCTGCAGGGGCGTAACTACAATAGGTGCAGGGGTTGCGATCGCACCCGGGCCCTGCAGCCTAGGGGGGCCCCAAAAGTCCCTTTGGTCTATAGAAAAAGACCAATACTATCAAAGATTTGCATTAATTGGGGGCCCTGTTGGACCTTACGCATTGGGGCCCCTGAGCCTGAAGTTACGCCACTGCCTCTCTGGCTCAGATGTCACCCCTATGCTGTCTAGAATCCCAGAGTGTCTATCAGCCATATCCTCCTTCTTCTTCTCCCGCTTCCTAAAACTCAATGTAGACAAAACCGAACTCATCCTCTTTCCTCCCTCTCACACACCTTCCTTGCCAGACTTATCTACCACAATAAACGACATCACACTTTGCCCTGTACCTGAAGTCCGCTGCCTCGGAGTAACACTTGACTCTGCATTGTCCTTCAAACCGCACATCCAAGCCCTTGTCACCTCCTGCCGTCTCCAACTCAAAAACATTGCCAGAAATCGTCCCTTCCTCAACTCCCACTCTGCTAAACTACTCATGCATGCCCTCATCATCTCCCGCCTTGACTACTGCAACCTCCTACTCTGTGACCTTCCTGCTAACACTCTTGCACCACTTCGATCTGTCCTTAACTCTGCTGCCCGACTAATCCACCTCTCTCCTCGCTATTTCTCCACATCTTCCCTCTGCAAATCCCTCCACTGGCTCCCAATTCACCAGCGTATCCAATTCAAACTACTAACATTGACTTACAAAGCCATCCACAATCTGTCCCCCCAAAATATATCTCTGAACTAATCTCCCGATATCATCCAACTCGTAATCATCGATCCTCCCAAGACCTCCTTCTTTCCTCCACACTTGTAAGTTCCTCATCTAACCGCCTGCAAGACTTTGCCCGAGCATCCCCCATCCTCTGGAACTCTGCACCCCATCACGTCCAACTGTCCCCTACACTCAGAACCTTCAAGCGGAACCTGAAAACCCATCTCTTCAGAACAGCCTACAACCTGTAACAACCACAGTGCCGTCTCAACACCACTGGACCTGGCGCTCCACCACCACTGGACCAGGCAATCCAGCACCACCCGAGCAGACCCAACCTACTGTCTCCCTCCCTATTGCCCTGTAGAATGTAAGCCCGCAAGGGTAGGGTCCTCTCTCCCCTCTGTATCAGTTTGTCACTTTGTTCATTATATTTATATTATATATAACTTGTCTGCATGCAACCCTTTCTCATGTACAGCACCATGGAATGAATGGTGCTCTAGAAATTAATAATAATAATAATAATAATAAAATAAAAAAGGAATAGGGACAAGCTTAAGAAGCTGATTGAGGACAGCAATGTCTGTAGCCAGGTGACCGGATTGACCCAACCTGGGTATCTTCCTTAAATAGTCTTTGGTATAAAAACACGATGTTGTCCTGGCAGCTGGAATCGAAATCCTAGGCAGGGGTAATGGGATTCCAACTACGGTAGGTCCAAAGGTCCTAGTTTGAAGCCATCTAGCATATGAACTCCTGGTTAATGAGATAGGCTCTCTTATATACCTTGAGCCTACACCTTAGGGTATATTGTGTTCTTCCAGGATCAGTGGAAAAAGGCTTGGCTCTTATTGGTTGGATTTCAAGCCGCATCAATAATTTCCCTTTGAGTCATGACAGTCTCTGACAGAGTGAGTGAAGCGGTCAGGTAATTTACATTAAATTAGCAATACACAGACTTGGACAATGGGCCTCCGAAATGTCTGTCAAGAAACAATGTCCCAGCAAACATGACATAACCAACAACAGGTAAATACTAGAGATGAGCCACCACCCCGGTGGTGTTCGACGAATGTTCGTCGAATGCTCGACGAACACCGTCGAACACCCCGGAAAACGAACAAACCGGGCCTGTGGGGCATTTTCACTTCCACAATGTATATATATACATTGTGGAAGTGAAAAAAAAGTGAAAGAAAGTGTTAAAAATAAAAAAATAATCAATGCTCACCTGTCCGCAGTCCACCGAAGCCTCCGGCAAGGTCCTGCGGCTTCTAGGACCTGTGGTGACGTCATGTTCTCGCGCGAACTCCGGTCACATGACCGGAGTTCCGCGAGAACATGACGTCACCACAGGTCCTAGAAGCACAGGACCTTGCCGGAAAGCTTAAAATAGATATTTTTATGTTTCGGACCCTTTCTTTAAGTAACTTTTACTTAAAGAAAGGGTTCGAATCATAAAAATATCTACCGTATATACTCGTGTATAAGCCGACCCGTGTATAAGCCGACCCCCTACTTTTGCC
This sequence comes from Allobates femoralis, assembly GCA_033576535.1. NCBI lineage: Eukaryota > Metazoa > Chordata > Amphibia > Anura > Aromobatidae > Allobates > Allobates femoralis. Next base: position 236,653,119 of record JARQOC010000002.1, read on the forward strand.
CCAAAAATCTGGAAAAACCTATTGACTCGTGTATAAGCCGAGGGTGGACCCCAGCACAGGTATACAGCCCCCAGCAGTGTGGTATACAGGCCCCCCCCCCAGTGGTATACAGGCCTCCCCAGTGGTAGTATACAGCAGCCCTAGTGGTAGTATACAGCAGCCCCAATGGTAGTATATAGCATCCCCAGCAGCCCCAGTGGTAGTATACAGCAGCCGCAGTGGTAGTATATAGCAGCCCCAGCAGCCCCAGTGGTAGTATACAGCAGCCCCAGTGGTAGTATACAGCAGCCCCAGTGGTAGTATATAGCAGCCCCAGTGGTAGTATATAGCAGCCCCAGCAGCCCCAGTGGTAGTATACAGCAGCCCCAGTGGTAGTATATAGCAGCCCCAGTGGTAGTATACAGCAGTCCCAGTGGTAGTATATAGCAGCTCCAGTGGTAGTATATAGCAGCCCCAGTGGTAGTATATAGCAGCCCCAGTGGTAGTATATAGCAGCCCCAGTGGTAGTATACAGCAGCCCCAGTGGTAGTATACAGGAGCCCCAGCGGTAGTATACAGGAGCCCCAGCAGCCCCAGTGGTATATACAGCAGCCCCAGTGGTATACAGGCCTCAGCAGTATATACAGCAGCCCCCAGGGGTTATCCAGCACCCCCCAGGGGTTATACAGCACCCCCCAGGGGTTATACAGCGGCCCCCTGGGGGTACCCAGCAGCCCCCAGGGGGTACCCAGCAGCCCCCAGGGGGTACCAACAGCCCCCTGGGGGTACCAACAGCCTCCAGGGGGTACCCAGCAGCCCCCTGGGGGTACCAACAGCCCCCAGGGGGTACCCAGCAGCCCCCTGGGGGTACCAACATCCCCCTGGGGGTACCAACAGCCCCCAGGGGGTACCCAGCAGCCCCCTGGGGGTACCAACAGCCCCCTGGGGGTACCAACAGCCTCCAGGGGGTACCCAACAGCCCCCTAGGGGTACCAACAGCCCCCAGGGGGTACCCAGCAGCCCCCTGGGGGTACCAACATCCCCCTGGGGGTGCCAACAGCCTCCTGGGGGTGCCAACAGCCTCCAGGGGGTACCCAGCAGCCCCCTAGGGGTACCAACAGCCCCCTGGGGGTACCAACAGCCCCCAGGGGGTACCCAGCAGCCCCCTGGGGGTACCAACATCCCCCTGGGGGTACCAACAGCCCCCAGGGGGTACCCAGCAGCCCCCTGGGGGTACCAACAGCCCCTGGGGGTACCAACAGCCCCCACAAGCTGGCATTGTCCCCACAAGCTGGCACTGTCCCCCCTTGTAAGTGCCCCCCCCCCGCTACTTATACATTACCATCCCGGTGTTCTGATCGGCGCCGCTCCTCCGTGCTGCGTGTTCATCCTCCCGCGCTGGCTGCATCCGGGTTCTCCAGCGGTCGCGCGATGACGTCACATCGCTGCGACAGCCGGAGAGCACGGATGGAGCCAGCGCGGGAGGATGAAGAAGCACCGAGGAGCGGCGCCGATCAGAACACCGGGATGGTAATGTATAAGCACCGGGGGGGGGGCCCTTACAAGGGGGGACAGTGCCAGCTTTTGGGGGGGCCATATGCACTGCTTCCCCTGCCGCTGATTGACAGGGGGATGCAGTGCATATTTAATGAGCGGCCCCACGTGACGGGGCCGCTCATACAGCAGCCCCCCCCCCGCCTCCTCCAGCCTCCACAGCCCCCACCACACAGCCCCCACCACACGGGTCTACCGTATAGACCCGTGTATAAGCCGAGGGGGGGACTTTTCAGCCCAAATTTTGGGCTGAAAAACTCGGCTTATACACGAGTATATACGGTATTTTAAGCTTTCCGGCTAGGTCCTGCGCTTTCAGGACCTGTGGTGACGTCATGTTCTCGCAGAACTCCGGTCATGTGACCGGAGTTCGCGCGAGAACCTGACGTCACCACAGGTCCTAGAAGCCCCAGGACCTTGCCGGAGGCTTCGGTGGACCGCGGACAGGTGAGCATAGATTATTTTTTTATTTTTAACACTTTCTTTTAGGGAATGTTTATTTTGGCTCAAAATGCAGCAGATGCGGTTTTCTGACCGCATCTGCCGCATTTTCGAACCAAAATCGAACATGTTCGAAATTCGCCGAATTGGAACCAAATTCTTCGAATTCGGCGAATGACTCAAATAGCGCCAAAATCGACTCGAATTTGAGATTGGCGAACTATTCGAGTCGAACATTGCTCATCTCTAGTAAATACGTCTGGCCAATTAAGAATATTAAACCCTGACTTGCATTGAGACAAGCTATGTCTTCATATTGAGCATGCAGGTCTCACTAGAAGGTAGATAGACAATTAGGTAGATAGACAGAGCTCACCAGTCTCCCGCTCTCCTGCTGCTCGCTTCTGAGGCTGATCATTAAGCTTCATGAATATTCACTGCACTGAACTGCAACGGCCAATCATAGATGCTCACTCTCTGTGTGAGTGTCTGTCATTGGCTGTTGCACTCAGACTGTGCCCCCACAATCTGTACCGGTGGCTGTGCTTGGTTGCCATCATAGTGTGTAAAATAAATATAGAATGGGAAAAAAATGCTTAGGGGTCACCCCTAAGTTTGATGCTCAACACAGATAAAGTGGACAGGTGCGGGTTGCAGCCCCAGCTGCCTAGTTTTACCTTGGCTGGCAACCAAAATACTGGGGAGCCCATTGTTATTATTATTATGATTATTATTATTTTTAATTATTTAAATATATAATTAAAAAAGTGTGGGCTTTGCCATTTTTTTGATTGCCAGTCTAAGTAAAACCAGGCAGTTCAGGACTAGTATTCTCAGCCTGTTAAGGCCCATAGTTATGGACCCACTATGGTACAGAATAGCAGCCCACCACTGCCCCAGAAAGTAGCACATTTATTAGAATTGCCAATTCCTGCCACTTTACCCAGCTCTTTCGGATGCACTGGTGCCGTGGCATTGGGGTGATAGAAGAGGTTAATGACAGTTGAGTACTGACAATAGTCTGTGCACCCTCAGGAAAATTATTTGCCCACCCCTGCCTTAAATACACAGAAATGCAAAATACAGCCTTATGGAGCAGACTATGAGCAAAGTATGAGTGCCATATTACAGGTCTGTACCACACTGCCATCTGTATGATGTCTTGTGAGGACTGTATTAATTTATAAAAATAAAATTTCCATAAGCAGTTATATTTTACCAGGGTCAGAGCAAATAATATTGATTTAACCTATCCTTAGACTAGATAATCAATATCAGATCATTGGGACTTTGACGCCCAGTGCCCCCACCTCCCACTGATCAGCTGTTCTTAGCACTGGCTGCATGTAAGCAATGTATGAAGCGGAACAATACAGCTCCCCTGAATATACAACGACTGATACGGAGAACTGCATAAAACGTTTAAACCGTTCACAGTATTTTACCACAGTCGCTCATGTCTTGCTTCATCAAAATTCAATTGTAATACATACATGTAGAGGAAATGAAGAACATTCAGCTATGTTGCTCAGCAACAAGTTGACTCTGGGCTCTTTAAGGCAATCTGTATTTCCTTCGCCTATAATATCGTGTCTGCAATGTGAAACTATAACGTGACCAGATCTCTGAGGAAATGCAGGAAGCTAATTAGCAATGTTTATGTTTCCCTACATAATGAATTTATCTTGTATAACAAGGAGGGCATAGTCTCAGCCGAAGCAAGGTTCCTCAAGAACATTTATTAGCAGCACTGGTAGAGCTTAATAAGTAAAATTGCCAGTAGGTCATGTGTCAGTCAAAGGGCCATAGCAGAGGTCATTACACATTCCGCATCTTGAAGTAATCTATACTGCCAATAGATGTTAAACACTTTCTGAAAAATACAGCCCAATCCAGTAACTAGTTCATCCTCATAATATCTTATTGTCCTTTTGCTGCCAGTAATTCAAGACAATATTCAAACTTTTTCAAGGTGAACACAATGGGTAATCAGAAAACATCATACATTAGAGTGATACAGAATAACAGTTTGCTAAACTAAATGTTACATTGATTACACGCCAAAAACACATTGGGTTATATTTACCAACTAAAATGCACCAAAGTTCATCACAAAGTAATGCAAAAATAATTCATTTCATCCAGCAAATTAGTTTTATAATTTTTTTTACCCCTACCTTAAAAAGGTTTTCCAATACTAAATCCCCTTTCATTGGTCTTAGCTATTCCTAACTATCACTTTTCCAAAATACATCTGCTACCTGCCCTGCTCTTGCAAGCTTATCTCTTTACGGTGTATATATACCTTAGTCTCAGAACAGAAAAAGAAAGTGGGCCCTATCCGTGGTGAGCAACCGGTGAAATCCAGAGCGATCCTCTCTGACCGAAGGTATAGGTCGAATGGAGGTGCACACTATATGTAAGTGACCAAGTTTAAATAGCAGAAAAATAGACAGTGGCACTCACCATGATGATCTTTGTTACTTTATTGCGGTATCCAAGAACACATTCCGGAAAAACAAGCAGTGGGGGAGGGAGGTGCGGGAGCGAGGACCGAGGTATATATACCTTTATTAAAGTCTTGCTTTGATCTTTCTGGTCTGGGAAGTGTTATCAGACAAACTAAGCAGGTCACTGGTGGGGACGGGCTGTAGCTCTGTGAGTGACAGCAGTCTGTCACAGATCACACTTCATACTCCTCTCAGCCTGGTTAACTGTGTGGTGCTTTCATTTGACAAGTGATGCGATGTGATGATCATTAGATAGTATATCACAAAAGTCTGCCCTCAACAAACATTGCATAAATCAATAGTAAAATGTGACTATAAGAAATGTTGTAATATGTCTTATCAGATAATTCTTCTTTCTCTACTTTTGAGCCACTTCTTTGTATCTCTACTGCGTCATGAACTTGTCTGAAACAACAGCTCAGCTCCATCTTGCTCAAGATAAGATGGAATACCAGCACATATAAGAGTCAGGTTAACTAGTCTATTATATTCAGTGCAGAAAGTAAGGAAGGAGTGAAGAGCACAAAGAGGAAAAAAGAAGAAAAGAAAGATTGTACTGAGTTTTCTAACAAGTCTTTTACCTCACTCCAGAAATTACTTCACATCTATATAGCTCTGGATCGCTGTATAATAATGTATAATCCTCTATGCTACTGTTGCTTCTGTCTGTGTTCTAACTAAGGTATGAAGAGTGGGAATCCAGACTGTTATGCTGTGCTGTATACACCGTAAACCACCGCAGCTAATCTCCTCCCAGTGTCAACTGCAAATTAAAAGATAGAGCCTGCAGAGGGGAAAACCAGTGAAAATGCAGGATACAAGTCATATAATGGACAGCACTAGTGATATTCATTATGTATTTGTCAGGCCTACAAGGGTCGGGGTACTCAGATCTCAGGCGTTTGGGTACGGTGGGTGTCACAGGTGGTCGGTGCCCGAGTCTGTGCCCTTGGGTGACAACAAAAAGGGGAATTATTTACAGGGATAAAAGTTCATGGATAAATGTTGTGACGCCACCTGTTGATCCCTTGAGGGCATCGGCACTTCTGCAGACCCCCACAGGGATGGATGGCAGCAAGGTGTTGTAGCTCCCTACAGGTAGAGCAGGGTCCCCCCGGGGCAGTGTAGTGTAGAATGGTCGAATAGGGCAGCGCAGTCTCTGCTGTGAGGCTGGAATGTCATGGTCAACCAGGAAGAAACACAGACATTTGCTTGCTCTGCACGGATCTTTACTCCGATAATCTGCAGTTTATAGGGCATGCAGTTGTTACAGCCAGGGTAGTAGACCGGGTGGTCCTGGCGAAAGGCAAAGTCTGTGCGAAGCTCCAGCTATGTTCCTTCTTTTCTCTTCCATTGTCCTACCTTCTTCCTTGTGCTTCCCTGCACGAATCCCGCTGACTACCAGGCCTGTTGGGTGATACGAGATACCCTTCTCTCTCTAAGGGGCTCAACCCGATTTGGTGCTTCTTGTGGGGACCGTACGTATGTCGGGCGGATCGTGCTCCTATAAAACTGTCAATCATACAGGTATTTGCGGCTCAGGGATGGACCTCTGCACTGCTTCAGAACCGGTCCCCTGCTTTGGACTGGGTCAGGGTGTTCAGTCACCCTCTGTCTGCCCCTCTCTGTCTGGGCACCAGGTTGAGTTGCCCTCCCCGATTCCTTCTTCTCTCACTCTTCTCACTGACTGACTGTGTTCTCTCTCTTGCTCCTCTCTCCTGTTTCCCGCTCTTTCCCCACTCACTATATACCCTAGCTCTCCTCCCACCGGGACCGGTTACCATGGTAACCGGCTGTCCAATAGGCCCCCTGTCTCTAGGTGTATGTATGTGGTGGGGAGCTTCAGACTTCCATTACCCTCTACCAGGGCAAAAATACTGCACCTTCTTTTCGGGGTGCAGTACCCTTTTGTAGCGCACTGACCAGCAGGGTACTACATATACATAAAACTTTATCAAATGATTAGGAGGTAGTTTAGTTATTAAAGTGTATGAAAGATCTCTACCAACTTGAGGGATATTTAAAAAGGTGAAAACTTTATTAAATTTCTTTAAAATAGTGTGAAACCCATTACAAAAGGCAAACAATATATACAAATATAAATACAATTATTCTGAACCATGAAAGGATCATATCATATCAAGGACAATGCATAGAATGTTGCATTACTGTTATGTTTGATTCTTTTCTCAGACACTTTTGGCTTTTCTTTCAAGATAAAAATAAAAAATACATTTATGGTATTCTTATATAGTGGTCAGTTGATGTCTCATTGACCCCTATAGGTAATAAACAAGGGGGTATTTTTTATCTCGATAGTGCAGAGTCAAACAGATTTTATTATACAGTATAGTCCAACTTAACTCAACAAGGACTGGAGAGAAGTTGACGTCCTTGTGCCTTTCAGGATAGGTCCAGATATGTGAACATTAAAATAAGGATTATTACTCCAGGCTTGACGCGTTTCGCCTCTATATTTTGGAAGAGGCTCATCAGAAGAAAAAGGAGCTGGCATACACAGTCTGCCTAGGGAGTATAGGGATCAAAAGGAATACAAATCAATACTAATACAAAAGGAAAACAAAGATGGCGGAGAAAGTATATACTCCAAATTTTACACATAATCAAAAAAATGTATGTACATAGATTTTCACTTTGAGACCAAAGAAACTAACACCTGAAAATATTGACCAATACCTGTCACTGGAGTCTTGAGGGTAAAGTTATAGATTATGGACCTCACGAGAAACGTTCTCAATCGAAACACTGGGATTTGGATGCTATAGAGAGCCAATGTATAGAAGAATTAAAATGTCAGCAAGACAGAGATGGAACCACTTATCAATCCTTTATTTTATCAATCTATCTCACCCTGTTGTTTTTGTCCCAGGTGACTACGTACTCCAGACCAGGATATTATATCCCAAGTGATAAACTACAAGAAAGTATTCATAATTAAAAAGTCTATCATTTGGTGTTTATATTTCTAAAAATATATTTATATAAATATGGGTAGTGTGGAGATGGTATAAAGAATCTTACTGGGAAAATAGAAGCATCCTGACAACATAAAGGCAGATAGTCATCATCATCAGGTTAGGAGCTGGCTTTCATAACTAAAAAAATATATATAGTTTAGGCCATACAGATGATAAGATATAACCCATTGTTCATATAAGGATATCTATAATAACTCAATAGTAAGATTATCCATGTGCTGCTAGATATTTCAAAAGAATGGGCTTACTAACATTTTATTTAGCAATGATTCCATCTATCAGTAAAAAATGCAGCAGATGTCAAATGCTCAGAAAAAAGGCACACTCACCCATTGTATCCAGTGCAAACAGAGTCCTGGCTGGAGTCAAAGTGTGCTAGATTTTCTCCCTCTATATACCCTGTTTGTGTGATCATCTCTGTCAGCTGTGCGATTAACTCATTAGGGTATAAGTGTGCTGTTAAAAGACAGGAAGTGTTCTACTGCTGTATGGTTTATCTGATAGGTCAGAGGCCCTGTCCATCATCCCAGTTACTATACAGAGCTAAATACACATTATAAATCAGGGGCTAGTGGCCTATAGGAGGAAGTAAAGTTTTTATACTTATTATATTTGGCAAAAAGGGTATGGGGATAGAGAATTGAGAAAATAAAACAAAAATTAAGAGTGGAAAGCATAACTGTAATATGATGGCTTCATATAGTTTAATAGGTATAGTCAAATTGGGGCGAATTTCTCTGGTCTCATTACATCTTAAAGTATTGAACATGTATTATCGGATATATAACATAAATACAGACATAATAATATATGTGACGATAAAAAGGAATAATGTGGAACATAAATAATGTATATGTATATGTGCTCCAATTAGCACAGTATGATGTCTACTTTAACAGTAGGTTACATCGTAAATGGGTGGTAGATATTTATCTGCAAAATTCCCAAAGCAGAAGAACAGAAGATGGCAGTGAGACATACATGATTATATATAAATGTATATCCAGGTCAAATCAAAGGAAACAACTAAAATTCAACTGTTCATTCATGCCCAAGGGGGCTACACTGTTGAAATGGTAGATCCATCTTGCTTCTTTTTGAAGCAAGGTTCTATCAGAGTCACCCCTCCGTAATGATGGTTTTTGTACATCCAAGACACGAAATTTTAAAACTTTCGAGTTCCCATTATGGTACTCGTGTACATGTTTCGATACGGGGGTATCTCTTTTGTGTTTTATGTCTCCGATATGCTCTCCCAGACGTCTCCTAAATTCCCTACTAGTTTTTCCTATGTAGTCATGAGGGCATGGACAGGTAATTACATAAATTACGCCCTCTGTACTACAGTTTGCAAAGAAATTTAGGGGGTATGTGACTCCTGTCGCTGAGCATTTAATCTCCTTACATGGGGCGACCCATGGACACGATTTGCAGTGCCCACATTTGTATGTGCCAGTTGTTCTGTATTTGTCAAGCCATGTACCTGATGGTTTTTCAAATAACTTGCTCCATTGGAAAAGTTCACATCCTGCTCCTTTAAAGAGAGGTATCCCGAAAGGCCAATACCTCAGAATCCGGAGAAATTGCTCCGATAACAATGAATTCCAAAAGGAAGCTGAAAAATTACGGGGACGTTTTCTAGAGAGAGGATACCCCCGTTCTGTTCTCTCTTCAGCTTACCAGAATGCAATGTCGAGAACTAGAGATTCTTTATTGACCACTAACAAAAAAAAAGATCAGACTGACACGGTAACTAGAATCATAGGGACTTATGACGCAGCAAACAGGGAAATCCAGGACTTGTTAAGGAAACACTGGGATATTCTCTTGGTAGATCCTGATCTAAAAGGATATGTCTCCCCATATCCAAACATTACGTTTCGCAAGGGACGATCACTTGGTGACCGCTTGGTCCATAGCCATTATCAAACCGAAAAACCATCAGGTACATGGCTTGACAAATACAGAACAACTGGCACATACAAATGTGGGCACTGCAAATCGTGTCCATGGGTCGCCCCATGTAAGGAGATTAAATGCTCAGCGACAGGAGTCACATACCCCCTAAATTTCTTTGCAAACTGTAGTACAGAGGGCGTAATTTATGTAATTACCTGTCCATGCCCTCATGACTACATAGGAAAAACTAGTAGGGAATTTAGGAGACGTCTGGGAGAGCATATCGGAGACATAAAACACAAAAGAGATACCCCCGTATCGAAACATGTACACGAGTACCATAATGGGAACTCGAAAGTTTTAAAATTTCGTGTCTTGGATGTACAAAAACCATCATTACGGAGGGGTGACTCTGATAGAACCTTGCTTCAAAAAGAAGCAAGATGGATCTACCATTTCAACAGTGTAGCCCCCTTGGGCATGAATGAACAGTTGAATTTTAGTTGTTTCCTTTGATTTGACCTGGATATACATTTATATATAATCATGTATGTCTCACTGCCATCTTCTGTTCTTCTGCTTTGGGAATTTTGCAGATAAATATCTACCACCCATTTACGATGTAACCTACTGTTAAAGTAGACATCATACTGTGCTAATTGGAGCACATATACATATACATTATTTATGTTCCACATTATTCCTTTTTATCGTCACATATATTATTATGTCTGTATTTATGTTATATATCCGATAATACATGTTCAATACTTTAAGATGTAATGAGACCAGAGAAATTCGCCCCAATTTGACTATACCTATTAAACTATATGAAGCCATCATATTACAGTTATGCTTTCCACTCTTAATTTTTGTTTTATTTTCTCAATTCTCTATCCCATACCCTTTTTGCCAAATATAATAAGTATAAAAACTTTACTTCCTCCTATAGGCCACTAGCCCCTGATTTATAATGTGTATTTAGCTCTGTATAGTAACTGGGATGATGGACAGGGCCTCTGACCTATCAGATAAACCATACAGCAGTAGAACACTTCCTGTCTTTTAACAGCACACTTATACCCTAATGAGTTAATCGCACAGCTGACAGAGATGATCACACAAACAGGGTATATAGAGGGAGAAAATCTAGCACACTTTGACTCCAGCCAGGACTCTGTTTGCACTGGATATAATGGGTGAGTGTGCCTTTTTTCTGAGCATTTGACATCTGCTGCATTTTTTACTGATAGATGGAATCATTGCTAAATAAATGTTAGTAAGCCCATTCTTTTGAAATATCTAGCAGCACATGGATAATCTTACTATTGAGTTATTATAGATATCCTTATATGAACAATGGGTTATATCTTATCATCTGTATGGCCTAAACTATATATATTTTTTTAGTTATGAAAGCCAGCTCCTAACCTGATGATGATGACTATCTGCCTTTATGTTGTCAGGATGCTTCTATTTTCCCAGTAAGATTCTTTATACCATCTCCACACTACCCATATTTATATAAATATATTTTTAGAAATATAAACACCAAATGATAGACTTTTTAATTATGAATACTTTCTTGTAGTTTATCACTTGGGATATAATATCCTGGTCTGGAGTACGTAGTCACCTGGGACAAAAACAACAGGGTGAGATAGATTGATAAAATAAAGGATTGATAAGTGGTTCCATCTCTGTCTTGCTGACATTTTAATTCTTCTATACATTGGCTCTCTATAGCATCCAAATCCCAGTGTTTCGATTGAGAACGTTTCTCGTGAGGTCCATAATCTATAACTTTACCCTCGAGACTCCAGTGACAGGTATTGGTCAATATTTTCAGGTGTTAGTTTCTTTGGTCTCAAAGTGAAAATCTATGTACATACATTTTTTTGATTATGTGTAAAATTTGGAGTATATACTTTCTCCGCCATCTTTGTTTTCCTTTTGTATTAGTATTGATTTGTATTCCTTTTGATCCCTATACTCCCTAGGCAGACTGTGTATGCCAGCTCCTTTTTCTTCTGATGAGCCTCTTCCAAAATATAGAGGCGAAACGCGTCAAGCCTGGAGTAATAATCCTTATTTTAATGTTCACATATCTGGACCTATCCTGAAAGGCACAAGGACGTCAACTTCTCTCCAGTCCTTGTTGAGTTAAGTTGGACTATACTGTATAATAAAATCTGTTTGACTCTGCACTATCGAGATAAAAAATACCCCCTTGTTTATTACCTATAGGGGTCAATGAGACATCAACTGACCACTATATAAGAATACCATAAATGTATTTTTTATTTTTATCTTGAAAGAAAAGCCAAAAGTGTCTGAGAAAAGAATCAAACATAACAGTAATGCAACATTCTATGCATTGTCCTTGATATGATATGATCCTTTCATGGTTCAGAATAATTGTATTTATATTTGTATATATTGTTTGCCTTTTGTAATGGGTTTCACACTATTTTAAAGAAATTTAATAAAGTTTTCACCTTTTTAAATATCCCTCAAGTTGGTAGAGATCTTTCATATACTACATATACATCCAGCAGTCCCCTCCCCTCCTGTACCTATATGTCCTGATTGTCTAGAGTTATTATAATTGTCCTTGTGTCCCCTATTGTCATGTAAAGCGCCATGGAAGCTAATGGCGCTATATAAATAAATAATAATAATAATAATAATAAAAATCCAGCACAGCCTTTTCCGAAAAGTTCTCAGAATTTCCTATAAAAATTATAAAAATTGTAAAACAGGCAACAAAAAAGTAGGAACCCCTTTTCAATGATTTCTGTATTGAAAAGATTCTTATAATAGAAATTTAGATTCCAAAACCCCTTTTTGAAATCACCAATTGAAAAAACCTCCGTGTAGACAGACCTGAAGGTGGAAAAGATTTACTAAATCGTCTTTTAGAAAGAGGAAATATCTTAAAAATGATGAAAAGTATACTCACAAACCTCTGCTCCTGTAATGTAGCTTAGGCTGCTTTCACATAACGATTTTGTGAAATCCGACACTCTCCGATATAAGTCAGACAGCATCGGATCCAAACTGATCTCTGCTATCGGATGCCAAATAGGCATCCGATTCCGACATTTTACAGGATCAGTTTGGGCGGCTCCTCCTGTCATCTCACTCCTCTCTGCCTCCTGTCACCTGTATGTCCCCTGTTTTCCCCGGTTCTCCCCTGCTCTCCCCCGGTACTCCCGCTTCTCCCCTGTGTTTTCCTGTTCTCCCCCGGTACTCTCTGCTTCTCCGCGGGTAATCCCGCTTCTCCCCTGTGTTTCCCCCTCTTCTCCCCTCTCCTCCGGACTAAAAAATAAAAAAAAACATCTTTATTCTCACCTGTCCATAAGTCCCCCGGCGTCTCCAGCTATATCTTCTGTTCCTAGGACCTCACATGATGTCACAGTCACATGACCGGTTACTGCGGTAACCGTTCATGTGACTGTGACATCACGGCAGGTCCTACAGGCAGGAGGTGCTGGAGACGCCGGGGGACTCGTGGATAGGTAGACATACATATTCTTTGTTTTTAACCCCTGCTTTGCTTAATTTTACTAACATAATGTATGTATATACATTGCAGAAGTGAAATTAGATGGTTAGGAGCAGTTTTAGTGTACTGAGCATGCTCCATAGGGCCCCATGTTAAAGGAATCGGATCGGATTTGGCCTAATTGCCATCCGATTTATGTTATAGTAAAGTGTTTTAGTTCACTTCTTGTTTGCTGGACTGTTTCTGCGCAGAGGTGTTTTGATACATCCCTACAGAGACTGGTGAACAAGCCTCAGGCCTCTGGCCTGAAGGTCTCAGGTATGGAAATGCAAGCATTGCACAAGGTGCTGGAATCGTCACCACTGCTGGTGATGAAATTAGCACCTGTGCAATGCTAAGAAAATCCTAATTGCTTTCAGACCTTGAGAACTGTAGTTGGCCTCCCCTGCCCTAGAAGTCTCTGTAGAGGTAGCAAGAATAATCCTAAAGCCCTTCACCACAACTGCTGCTTTCCATGGACCCTCCTACGCCCTGTGCACATGGTGTGTCGTTAGATGCTTTCATTCATGCAGATTTTGAGAATCTGGATCAAAATCTGCATGTCTATTCTGAGTCCAGCAAAGCCTATGACAGGTCAGAAATGCTTTGCCCATTTTGCTTTTTTGCTTCCTTGCACATGTTGTTTAGATTTTTTTTCTGACCCCAAAATCTGCAGGGATAAAAAACACGTTGGCACAGCACTTCTGAACTCTCATTGACTTTGCTAGCTTCAGGAGAGACATATAGATTCTCAAAATCTGCTTAAAAAAGCATCAAACAACATAGTGGGATTACCTGATAAGGATATCTGAGGTTCAGGAGTAGGCCCGCAAGAATGCTGGGTGTGAAAGTGGCGCTAAAGCTTGCTAAGTAATAGTGTAAGAAGATAATGTCTGCGCCAAAACAGTGGGGTTCCACTGTAAAATGGGCTGTGTTTGACAGCTTTTCGGCCCCTTTGAAGGTGTTTTTTAGGCCATTGATTTTGCCTCTCATTGATTTTAATGGGGTTCGGAAATTGGACGAATTGTTTGACTGTAAGTTCAACGAACCAAACCGAATTCAAACTTTCAAAGGTTTGATCATCTCTAGTCTTCATAAAGTAGAACTTTTCCTTAAAAAAAAAAGCCCTCATATGTCTATGTGGAAGGAATTATAAAAAAAAACTATAGCTCTCGGAAGAAGGGGGAGGAAAAATGAAAGCGTAAAAATAGAAAATCTCCCTTTCTATGGAACATGCTGGGAATTGTAGTGTCTCTGACTCAGTATCTGCAGAACCAGAAAAACTACAACCTCCAGCATGCTCCATCACACAGTCTGCAGATCCAGACACTATAACTCCCAGCATGCTCCATAGACAGATCCCCATCTGTTGTCTGTGCTGACAATAGCAGGGATCTGTCCCACTCTGTGAGAGGAGATAGATCAGGACATGTAGAGACTGGAGGGGGTGGGGGCTTCTCCTGCTTGTGAGATCACAGTCAAGCAGATGGAGGGAGGGTGAGACGGCGGGGGGAGGGTTTTGTGGCCCCACCTGGTCAGGCATCACAATTGGGGTACTGCACCCATAAATGAGTGTGTGTGGTAACCACTGTCACAGTGGGAAGGCAGATATCTGTGGGAGGATCCCAACCCAGTACTCCCACACTCGAGCCTAGGCAAATGGTTGGAGCCCAGTCCTTAGGGAGAGAGTTAGGGGAGGAGGGAGCACACACAGTAAGTTTTAGTCGGCACTGAGGAAAGACGGAGAACGGGGAGCCTCCAAGTGAGAAAAGGAGACTTCCAGGGAGGGGGCCTGGAGAGAGAGAACAGGCAGCCCAGACTGAAGGAGGGGACCCCCCGAGCGCCCATACTCAGGGAGGGAAACCTGGTCCACTTTACCGGAGTACCGGTTCCGAAGATGGTCAGGGAGTCCAGCTCCTGAGCAGAGCAGCAGAGAGAGAGAGTTGAAGCCGGGATCTTCAGAACACCTCAACGGGCCTGGTATTGACCAGGCTACCCAAGGACAGGCACGAGCATCGGGACACGGGTTAGATCCAGGAAGGCATACCATGCTAGACTTCCAGAGACTTGCAGCCCACTGTGACTACCCGACCATATAAAGACTGTTTTGCCACTGTGAACTGTACCACCATCTGCATTGTTCCAGTAAAGTACCCAGGTAAAGTGACTGAGTCTCCGTGTATCTGTTTTTTCTGCTATACAGTGCTCCGCTCATTTTCATCATCAGCACCCCCATTACTACTGGTGCATCCCTGCAGCACCATTTTTTCTGCTATACCACCACCCTCCGGAGGTCTGAAGCGGCGCTGGTGCTCAATCACCAGAAGCTGCGGGTGGCGTCATGTGAACTGTATAAACTTTATTTCTCCCATTTCAACTACCCCTTTTCAAAAGCAGACCACCAATGCCACAGGTCTGGGCAGGCCACCAGTGAGAACCCCAACAGCAGCAGAGGCCCAGACACCCGAGTCCCCATACCTCGGGTGTGTCAGTTTGGCTTAGAGAAAACAGGGCAGCAATTCAAAGAAACCCAGCCCCTCTTATACTAATGTGCTTCACATCCCCTCCCCTTGCTGCACACTTTCTAAGGACTTCTATATAATTTATCTTTACATTCATACATGTAATCATTGAAGTAAAGATATGATTGCACTCAGTATGCCAGAGCCTGTAAGGCACTGGCTTCACTTTATAGCCCTAAAACCTGCTGGTTGGTTCTCTTTAAAGGGAGTTTCCACTTTCACAAAAATGGTACACAAAGATTGCATAGTTTTAAAGCAGACCAATCACCAGGATTTTTTTATAGGAAGTAAACCAGTGCCATGCTGGCGCTAGCATGCTGAAACCAATTTTACCTTTAGTTGAGTGATGAAATTAAGGATTGACAAAAAAAAAATGTTTACAAAGTTGCAGAAATTAGTGAAGCGGATGATTGAGGTCTGCAGCGGGAAGGGACTTTTTGCATCAGGGCATCTCATACATTCCTCCACCTGTGTCCTCCTGACTTGCCCCCTCCCTTCTTTATTTAAATTTTCCACTATGCCGCCATTGCACCAATGCCACTGCTGGAACCTTGTGTGCATTGGTTTTGTAATGGTCACGTAATTAAAATGGGGCCAAGTTTTTGTTTTAATATGCACATGCAACCCTGTCGCTACAGTCATCTCAACAGTGGTGTCATTAAAATGGCGCTGGAGATCATGGTACACTCATGGGCTGACTTTGGTGCCATGTTAATTTTGTCACCATTACAATACCAAAACATACGCGCTGCCAGCAGTGGCAATAGTGGGGCAATGCAAAATTTAAATAAACAGGAGGCAACCAGGAGGAGTAATGTATAAGAGAGGACCCGACTCACAAGGTCCCTCTCCACTGCACCTATCAATCAACTGCTGCACTAATTTCTGCAACTTTGAAAATGTTTTTGTTCAGCAATCCATAATTTTATCTCTCAACCAAAGGTACAATTGCATTCTGCATGTGTGCCACCCCTGCTGGGGATTGCCACAGGACCCAAAAAGGGATTTACACTTTGGTACCCACAGCACACAACATCTACCACCCCAGACCTGGAGGGGGAGCTCTACTGGTTGCCCTAAGCCAGATCCCCTATAAAAGATCCAGGCCTGAGGGGAAGAGTCAGTTATGCAGTTAGGCAGTTAGTCTGCTCTGAGCAGAGAAGAGAGCAGTAAAGTCCAGTGAAGCAGCCTAGAGAAGGTGCTGGAAAGACCCGGTTGCTGGGCAAAGCAAGGCCCATAACCAAGGGACACTGACACGCTGTGGAGCACCCCAGAGAGAGGGACGGAGGCCAATGGAGGAGTAAGGGAAAAGGACAAGGGACCGTATATATAGGACCCCTTTCGCTCACCTGGACACCAGAGTCTGACCCTGCAGGAGAAACACTGAAGCAGGAAAAGCCCAGAGAAACCAGGAGGATCTATTCCCCTGAGGTACTAATTTAATAGAGACACTCAAACCTGACCAAGCACAGGACCAGGGGCCCAAGAGGAGTATAGGGACCCCACAAAAGGCCCTCATTGTCGGTTAAAGAGTAAAGCCCTGAGAGGGAGGAAAGTGGCGAGTTCAGCTATAGGCAGGACTTACTCCAAACCACCGTACACAGTAGCAGAGGAGGCCTCACAACTCTCAAGGTGAAAATCCCAAATTGCACCGAGAACCTGGTACCCCTCTTGGACTGTACCTGTTACCGGACATCAGTAAAAGGTACCAAAACAAAGACTATTATGTGGGTGAGTCTGATTCCCCGCCGCTGCCCACAGCGTCCCCTGCAAGCCGCTACTACAACTCCCCTCATCCACCCTCGCTGCCCTGAGGTAAAGCTCCACCTGTGGGAAGCTGTACTACACTGAGCTGCACCACCACCACCTCAGCGGTCGCCCGCAGCGCTGGCATCCACCGTTACCAGGAACCATAGGTGGCGTCACGACACTACTACCCCCATCCTCATCACCATTCCCCCTAATCCTCACCACTGAGGGTCCAGGGCATGGAACCAGGAACCGGCCAGCCCCATCGAAGCAGTCGTCCTGTCCCGGGATCCGAGTACCCCCCTACCCTGTCGACCGCCTCACATGCTTGCGCCTGTATAGCACTGCCTTTACTTCCTATACAAAAATCCTGGTGGATGGCTCCCTTTAAAACAAAAAACACATGTAGTGCTCACCCTGCAGCAGTGACGTAATTACTATAGTGCAGTGATGGACTACAGGGGTGATGGTATTCATGATGCATCAAATACATAGCGACCGGAGAAGCAGGAGAGAGCCGTCGCTGGATCTGGGGAGGATGAGTTATCTACAGGTGCATCTTAATGAATTAGAATATAATTTAAAAATGTATTTATGTCAGTAATTCAATACAAAAAGTGAAATGCATATATTATATAATCATTACAAACAGAGTGATCTATTTCAAGTGTTTATTTCTGTTAATGTAGATGATTATGGCTTACCGTTAATGAAAACACAAAGGTTATTATCTCAGAAAATTAAAGTAGGGAGTATGAAGGGTCTGAGAGATAAAATATTATCTAATTAGGTATCAGAGACTCACCTTGTGTGGTTGTGAGAGTCACAACCACTGTAAAAGCATATCACAGCTGCTGCAGTCCCTAGCATGATGCATATATAGAGTAGGGAGGATGAAGGGTTAAATACCATGCTGCCGTATTCCTCAAGACATCAAAGGGTGAATATGACCCGCCCCAGGGCCATGGGGTACCCGGTCCCGGGCGTTTAGTTCACGGGAGATGTTACTGGAGCCTGTTGCCCGGTCTCGTGTCCCTGGTGGTTGCTTAAAAAGTGGGAAAACAGTCAATAAAAATAAAAATAAAAGTGTTTCGTGACGCCACATACGGTTCCGATAATGTTACCGGTGCTGCGGGACAGTCCTCCGGGGTGATGTTGGAGCAGCAAGATGGTTACACTACCCGTAGGTGGAGCGGGATCCCCAGGGCAGTTGTGAATGTTATAGTTATGGAACAGTCTATGATGGGAGCAGAATCAGTGACCCCAATAACAGTCACACACAGAGTCATTGTTTCTGTACCTTTACTGCTATTGATGTGCAAGGTTAAGTCCAGGGTACCGTCCCGGTGGTCTACAAGCAGTTCAGGATCTCCACACCCGATGAGTTATGAGGCCTCCCTGTTGTGATGTGGTTGCTATTTTCCTAGGCTGCCTGTAGCTAGGCCCTGAACCTCTCCTGCTGTCTTCACCTGTATGGCAGGCAGCGTGAACCCAGCTGGTGGGCACCGCTGTGTCAGCTGTGGTCCCCGGGCTCTATATGCGGCTGTGCCTCCAGGTATTGCTGCGGCTGGGAGGCTTGGGTCCTCCCTGGCACTCCGGTCTTTTCTGCTGGGCTGTTAGATCCCTCACAGTCTTGGACTCCGGTGTCCGGGTTGTCAACGCTGCTCCTCTGGGGTGAACCGGTATGATTCCACTCCCCTGGCTAATTCACCTTGCCTCCGACCCTCACTCTTGGATCCCTCACATTGGTCGGTCTCTCTCATTAGCACGGGCCTAGCGCTACTCCCTTCGCCAGGATGTCTTCGTCAGTACTGCTTGTGGAGACCCAGGGGTCAGTGGGTGCTCTTGTCCGCAGGCCCAGCCGTCTTTACAAAGACAATGTGGACCAGGGCTCATCCCCAACTGAACGCCCGAACTCCTTAACCTTGGGCGGAACACTACTCAGACAACACAGGGTGAGGGAACCACAATATTAAGGCTTTGTTGGATCCCCAAACAGTTTACAGCATATAACACATACCCAGGAAAACACAACAATGTAACAGGCAACAGAGTCTCACCCTTCCGCTGGCTCACCAGGGATTAGAATATAGCACAGCAAAGTCTGTAGCCAGTTGACGGGATTGTCCCAACCTGCGTGGCTTCCTTATGCAGTCTTTGTCATCACAGCCGAATCTGATAATTCGATGCTGAAGTCCTTGTGGTGTTATAATCCAGGTTCTGATCCCCTTGGTTGGCACCGAAATGCCTAGGCCTGGGGTTATGGATTGCAAATCGGACCCGGAGATCCTAGATTAGCTGCCTTTATCAAGTCCAGTGCCACTCTAGCCGGGACTGAAATCCCTAGACTGAGGGCACTAGACAGAATCTAACTCTGGTTAATGAACAGCTTTCCTTATATACCCTCAGCCCTCATTGCAGGACATTGAGGACATCACGATTGGTGGAATAATACTGTCTTATATATAACACTACCTCTAAACCTCTAATATTGTTGTATTGCTGGCCAGGGAGAGCCACAAGCTGATTGATATAGCCATTACAATGGAATGTTAGTAGGAGACATTCAGTCTGCAAACCATGACATTAAAACAATGGGGGCTGGGGCAATGTACATAAAGTCAACATCCACAATATAATAGACAATGGATGATTAGCATAATTAAGATCTCTGGCCTTCTATGACAAACAAGTTAGATAATTACATTACCATCTACTATATAATCGTCTAATGTTGTCTGTCTGTCACGGAAATCGCGCGCCAGACAGAGGCCGCTCATTGGAGCCCGCCGGAGGCGGGCACCAATGAGGGCAGACTATGCAAAATAGCATTCAAAATTAGAAGATTATATAGTAGCTGTAACCTGGCAACAGCGACGCATAGGCATCACTATTGCCAGGATACATGCGTACGGCCGCGGCGACCCCAGGCACCAGCACCGGTACCCACCGCCTGCCGCCTCCCTCCTCGCCTTCCAGCTCCCGCCTCCCAGTGTTCTCACCCGTCTTCTCCCTGTACTGCGGTCATGTGACAGGGCGGGCTGATGTGTCGTCACACAGCCCGCCCTGTCACATGAACGCACAGTGTGAGGCTGCAGAAGGCAGGTGAGAACAGTGGGGGGTGAGGGGGATTCTGCCACCCCCGCAGCCATCCTGCCCACCCCGCAGCCATCCTGTCCTGCCGGCTCCATCCTGTCCCCCCTGGCTCCATCCTGCCCACCCTGGCACCATCCTGCCCCCCCCCCCCCGCCACCATCCTGCCTCTCCGACTCCATCCTGCCCCGCCAGCTCCATCCTGCTCCCCCGCCACCATCCTGCTCCCTCCCGCCACCATCCTGCCCCGCTGGCTCCATCCTGCCCTGCCCACTCCATCCTGCCCCGCCCACTCCACCCTGCCCAGCTCGCCACCATCCTGGGCCCCCCCTTCACCACCATCCTACCCCCCCCCCACCATCCTGGGCCCCCCCACCACCATCCTGCCCCGCCGGCTCCATCCTGCACCCGCCGGCTCCATCCTGTCCCCCGCCACCATCCTGCCCACCCCGCCACCATCTTGCCCCGCCGGCTCCTTCCTGCCCCGCCAGCTCCATCCTGCCCCCATTCACCACCATCCTGCCCCCCCCTTCGCCACCATCCTGCCCCCCCACCACCATCCTGCCCCTCTGGCTCCATCCTGCCCCACCGCCACCATCCTACCCCGCTCGCTCCATCCTGCCCCGCTCGCCACCATCCTGCCCCCCCATCCTGCTCCCCCTGCCACCATCCTGCCCCTCCCCCGCCACCATCCTGCCCCGCTGGCTCCATCCTGCCCCATGGCTCACACCTGCCTCGCTCGCTCCATCCTGCCCCACTCGCTCCATCCTGCCCCACCGCCACCATCCTACCCCGCTCGCTCCATCCTGCCCCGCTCGCCACCATCCTGCCCCCCCATCCTGCTCCCCCTGCCACCATCCTGCCCCTCCCCCGCCACCATCCTGCCCCGCTGGCTCCATCCCGCCCCATGGCTCACACCTGCCTCACTCGCTCCATCCTGCCCCACTCGCTCCATCCTGCTGCCCCGCCACCATGCTGTCCCCCGCCACCATCCTGCCCCCCTCGCCACCATCCTGCCACCCCCCCATCCTGCCAGCCACTATCCTGCCCCCCAACACCATCCTGCTCCCCCGGCTCCATCCTGCTCCCCCGACTCCATCCTGCTCCTCCGGCTCCATCCTGCCCTGCTCGCTCCATCCTGCCTCGCTCGCTACCATCCTGCCCCCCCGCTACCATCCTGCTCCTCCGGCTCCATCCTGCCCCGCTTGCGCCATCCTGCCCCCATCCTGCCCTGCTGGCTCTATCCTGCCCCGCCGGCTCTATCCTGCCCCGCCGGCTCCATCCTGCCTTGCTCATTCCATCCTGCCCCGCTCGCTCCATCCTGACACCCCCACCACCATGCTGCCCTCCCGCCACCATCCTGTCCCGCTCGCTCTATCCTGCCCCGCTCACCACCAACTTGGCCCCCCTATCCTGCCCGCCACCACCATGCTTCTCCCCTGGCTCCATCCTGCTCCTCCGGCTCCATCCTGTCCCGCTCGCTCCATCCTGCCCCACTCGCCACCATCCTGCCACCCCCCCATCCTGCCCCCCCTCCCCCCCCGCCACCGTCCTGCTCCTTCGGCTGAATCCTGCCCCGCTCGCTCCATCCTGCCCCACCGGCTCCATCCTGCCCCGCCCTCTCCATCCTGCCCCGCCCACTCCATCCTGCCATGCTCGCCACCATCCTGGGCCCCCCCTTCGCCACCATCCTGCTCCCCCTGCCACCATCCTGGGTCCCGCTGGCTCCATCCTGCCCCGCCGGCTCCATCCTAACCCGCTCGCTCCATCGTGCCCCGCTCGTTCCATCCTGCCCCCCGCCACCATCCTACCCCACTCGCTCCATCCTGCCCCACTCACCACCATTCTGCCCCCCCACCACCATCCTGCTTTTCCGGCACCATCCTGCCCCGCTTGCGCCATCCTGCCCCCCCGCCACCATCCTGCCCCGCCGGCTCCATTCTGCCCCACTGGCTCCATCCTGCCCCATTGGCTCCATCCTGCCCGCTCGCTCCATCCTGCTCCCCTCGCCACCATGCTGCCCCCCCCACCACCATCCTGCTCCCCCGACTCCATCCTGCTCCTCCGGCTCCATCCTGCCCTGCTCGCTCCATCCTCCCCGCTCGCTCCATCCTGCCCCACTCGCTTCATCCTGCCCCACTTGCCACCATCCTGCCACCCCCACATCCTGACTCCCCCGCCACCATCCTGCCCAAATTTAGAGGGAACCTTGCCTGAACTCAGCAAATAGAGCTCCCCCTTCAGGTCTGGAGTGGAAGGTGTTGTGCGTGAGCTCACCTCATGTGAAAATCTCTCCCTGCTCCAGTTGTTCCTGTGGCAACCGAACCACAAATATAATATTGATTTATTAGTCAACGTGTTTCAGGGCTCCCTGGCTACATCCTCAGGACAAATCAAAATCATATTGCCATGTTTCAAGGCATTTCAGAGAGTCATAAGATGTGTTGACTAATAAATCAATATTATATTCACCCATTGATGTCTCGTGGAATACGGCAGCCCAATTTTTAAACCTTCATCCTTCTCAAACCTTTGGGTTTTCATTGGTTGTAAGCCATAATCATCAACATTTACAGAAATAAACACTTGAAATAGATCACTCTGCTTGTAATGACTTTATATATGTATTTCACTTTATGTATTTCATTACTGAAATAAATTAACTTTTTGATAATATTCTAATTCATTGAGATTCATCAGTATTTGTTGTTTGTCAACTTTGAGTCCCTTATGATAGCGGAAAACCTTTAAAAAGTGTTCATTCTTGTAAGATATGATCTGAATTTCTTACTTGCATACACAATAAACGATAATAAAAAATAACTGGACAAAAGTCATGATTTTTCAATAGTGAATGGATAAAGCTAAGAATTCTCATCACCTGCAATCCAGTGGTTATATTTACTGTTCTGTTGAGTGTTTAAGTTGGAGAAGTAGTAGGTTTCCTTGCATGAAAGGTTAATCCTCCCCCTACTTTACGTAATAGCATAGGGGAAGGGGGGCCCATAAACATATCATATGAAACATGGGACCTTTGTAACTCCACCTCACTAGTGCTTGAGGCTGGAACACACACAACACTCTCTCACTGTGCAGCTCTGACCTTGCAGGACAACCCAGGACCTGACTCCCTCTGCTCAGACTAACAGACAAAAGATGCTTCTCTGCAATCTTAGAACCTGGACAAGGGGGGGCTTCCTACTTGTCCTGATGAGCACCCTGACATGGCATGGTGAGTAGCAGTACCTGTGTGAGATTACCCAATGCAGAGCTAAACTATGGATGCTCCATTGTGTGTCTTGCTTGTGGGTAGCACTGGAAATCTATATAGTTGAAACTTTAAGTACAAAAATAATATTTCCTTTTGACAATAATTCTGACCAATATTTGTATTGCTTCTCTTTCTTTTTATTGCTTTCAGCCATTTACTGTTACATGCTAAATGTACAATTTTGGATAAAGGTGTGTTTTGTGGGTTGAGATTAGCAGCTAGTCAAAGTGATGTAGAAAAGAATGTTGCACTTAGGGTGAGTGCCAACAATCAAGATAAGTAACGTCCAATACATCCTACAGTACAAGCACAGTGGATGGATTTATAGAAATCCCATGGTCACTATGCTTCTTTTTTATGTAGTGTAAACTGACATGCAGTGTGGCTTCCCGAACTGCAGCATGTTCATTTATTCTTAAGGGAACACACAGCGAAATTATGTTGCGCACAGAATCCTGATCATGGGAATGTATTGCATGTTCCCGTACAGGACACTAGCACCTCTGAAAGAATAATTAAGCTGAGTGAAGAGCGCAGTCCATACTGATCGTGAGTATACACTCTATGGACTTGTTCACACTGTGCGTCTTTGATCTGTTCTTTTGTGCTGTGTTTTTGTAAAATTATCAACAGCAAAACTGGATCAATTTTTTGAAAGAAAAAAAGGACCCAAAAAGTATTGCGTTTCTGATGCATCTTTGCAGCTTGATTTTCATTACAATGGAGTCAGTGGAGAACGCGGATCACTCATTGACATGCCCATTCTTTTTCTAGATGCGTTTTCTGCCCCCAAAACGGACCAGTAAAAAACACAGAGCTGGAACAGCATTTTTGAAAGCTCATTATTGACTTTGCTCGGCATCACAGAAAGTGATCTATTTTTATGCAAAAACGGATCACGAAATACGGATCAAAAACGCACAGTGTGAACAGGCCCTTAGGGTGCATCTTTTTATTAAGAAAACATTACATTAAACAATGCATTATACCTGGCCAGAAAACAAAGTACAATATACCTGGCTATCTGTAGCACATTGACTTGTGCTTGACCCCGTATGGATATTTTGTGTAATGTGCAATGCATTCATCGATGCAGAGCAATTTAGTTGTTGAGTCTGGCACTGATTTACACAGAATTGTACCTGGAATATCTCACTGTCTCTATGTGCAGAAGGGTAGTGGAATTCTTTTGCAAACAAATTGCAGAGTTACAATTGTTGGCCATGCCCTCTTTTTCCAAAACGTAGTTAAAATTTGAATACATCAGAAAAAATGTTGGCCAGCTTGATACAGTTGGTCCATAGCCATACCACTATTGGTGAATACTCCCCATTCCAAGATTGTGTCATTATTGACAGTCTGATCTTATAATGTCATACATTAAACAAGTTTATGTATAGTATTTAGCTGTCTATGACAGTGGATCTCAACTTACTCTATGTATACCACTGACAGAACACTTTGTATCCTCAGGGGGTTCACACTACAAATAAAATGAGCTGGGTGATGCCAGGCAAACCTCAGTTACCACAATGGAAGGAGGAGCTAACCAACCTACCATAGTGACCTATGTTATAGCATAAAAAGAATAAGGAGGGCGTGGTCGGTGGTCAGCAGAAGCGTTGAGACCCAGTTGAACACAGAAAGATGCTGCAGGGAAGCCATTGTGAAGGCGTCGGGTCTGAGTGGGAGAGGCGGGAGATGTTGCAAGCAGGGTAGTAATGCCAACATCCTCTTTCACCAACAGCAGTGTAGAATTTGGAATGCTGGAATAAAAATACAGAAGATTCAAAGGGACAGGCATTATAAAGGGAGATGCTGATGGAAAGGTTTCTCTCTCTCTCTTAATATATATATATATATATATATATATATATATATATATATATATATATATATATGTATACTAGATGGTGGCCAGACCTAACGCATCGGGTATTCTAGAATATGTGTGTACTTTATTTATGAAGATTTAAGAATAATGCAATGAGCGATCAGTAAGATACCGTCACACTTGGCGACGCTCCAGCGATCCCAACAACAATACAACCTGGTAGGGATTGCTAGAGATGTCAAACAGTCAGATCTCACCTGCGATGCAGCAACGATATGGCGGTCATTGGGACCCTGTCACTCCAGGGCGTAGTATTGAGATCGTTGGTCGTTGTCCCGCGCGGCTTGGCGGGGGATTTGAATCCCGGCCACCATATCGGAATACCCATAACTTGGGTGTTCCAATATGGCGGTCGGGGTACTTCCGCTGCTCGCAGCCGGGAGATGACCACTAGCGCCAGTCATCTCCTGGTTGCGTCGCCGTTGACCTTCGTACGGTAGGAGATGACCCGCGGCTACGGTTGGGAGATCAGCAGCTGGCGCTGCTGATCTCCCGACGGTAGTGGTGGCATTTGTGGTTCAAATCCCGTGCCAATTCGTGGCTGGACTGCGCCGGTCGCTGATTGGTCGCGCCAGCCGCCCGCGACCAATCAGCAACGCGGTATTTCCGTTACTAACAGAATTAGATGATTATATAGTAGATGTATCTACTATATAATTGCCGTAGCACGTTTTGTGTCGGCCCCCGCACGTCGTGGCTATGTCACACTGTGACGTCACCACGCCGTGCGAGGCATTGCCCGCGTAGCATTGCGACCGCCGCTGTCATCCCGCCACTCGGCATGAGGGGCCCATTGCCTCCACACCCTGGGGGGCCCCGTGCTCACCACAGCCGCCCGCCGTGCGCCCGGAGAGGAGGGAGGACGGAACTTCCTGTCCGGCAGCTCTGCCCGCCCCTCCTCTCCTCCTACAGCACACGCACGGGCCGCGGCGCGGTGAGTCTGCACTCCCCTCCAGCCTGTGCTCTCCCCTCCAGCCTCCGTTCTCCTCTCCAGCCTCCCTTATGCCCTCCAGCCTCTGCCATCCAGCCTCCGTTCTCCTCTCCAGCCTCCCTTATGCCCTCCAGCCTCTGCCATCCAGCCTCCGTTCTCCCCTCCAGCCTCTCCCCTCCAGCCTATCCCCTCCAGCCTCCGCTCTCCCCTCCAGCCTCCGCTCTCCCCTCCAGCCTCCGCTCTGCCCTCCAGCCTCCGCTCTCCCCTCCAGCCTCCCTTATCCCTCCCCCTCTGCCAAACCCCTCCCTTCTCCCCTCCACCCCCCCCCCCCCCCTCCACCTATCCCCCCAGCCCCGCTCTCCCCTCCAGCCTCCGTCTCCCCTCCCCGCCCTTTCCCCTTTTGCCCCCAGCCTCCGCTCTCCCCTCCAGCCCCCCCCCCTCTCCCTCCGCCTCCCCCCTCTCCCCCTCCACCTCTCCCCCCCAGCCTTTTCCCCCCCAGCCTCCGCCCCTCCCCTCCAGCCTCCGCCCCTGGCCCCCCACCTCCGCTCTGCCCTTTTCCCCCTCCGCCCCCCCTCCCCTCCAGGCCCCCCGCTCTCCCCCCACCCCCGCCCCTCCCCTCCACCCCCGCCTCCCCCTCCCCGCCTCCGCCCCTGCCCTCGCCTCCGCTTTTGGCCCCCCCAGCCCCCGCCTTTTGCCCTCCACCCCGCTCTAACCCCCAGCCCCCCCTCTTTCCCCCAGCCCCGGGTTTCCTTTCCAGCCTCCGCTCTCCTTTCCCGCC
>JARQOC010000002.1:236687183-236724955 GCA_033576535.1 Allobates femoralis
AACTCGGCTTATACGCGAGTATATACGGTAGGTTCACCAGCTTCATCAGGTCCTAGAAATGTACTGGTATTTAATAATGTATGCAGTTTGTATTGTTAAATGTGTAACCCTCCCATGTGTGAGCGTGGGAGAGTGGGCTCACTGGGCTGCGATATCGGCTGCGACCTGGAGGGGCTTGACTAACCGACTACCTTAATCTCATTAGAACGTCTGATGGTGAGGTTAGGCTTGTGCTGGAAGGTAGCCAGGTGCCACTCCAGGGCATGTACCTCAACAGCTGGCCCCAGAGATCGGGGACACAGGCATGAACTTGGGTGAAGGCAGGAACAGTCTCATGTGCGGATAAGTCTATACTGGATGGCTGGTGCTACAAGTATGGTAGGTGCAGTAGATACTGAAGCATGACTGGTTCAAGCTGGAGCAGTGGGTACAGCAGTACAGCTGGTTCAAACTGGTGCACAGGGTATAGCGGCATGGCTGGTTCAAACTGGTGCAGAGTGTATAGCAGCTTGGCTGGTTCAGACTGGTGAAGAGGGTACAGCAGGAGGGTACACGCCTACCTATCACATGTTCAGTCTAGTGAAGAGGGTACAGCAGGAGGGTACACTCTTATCACACATTCAGAAATCTTCAGGCCATGAACCCTCATAAGTCATACACTCACAGACTCTCTACTTTTATCACTGTCCCCGATCTCCTCCTTTTCCTGTCCTGATCTGGTTGTGAATCACTACAATTACACTCTCAGAAGCTCCCTGGACCAAGTAGCGTCCATAACCCTTAGAACCTCCAAACACAGGCCAAAACAGCCCTGGCTCACATGGTAAACTCGATTCCTCAGCGATGCTCTAGGAGTGCTGAACACCAACGGAGGAAAACAGGCACACTAGCAAACTTTATCCACTATAAATTTATGTTAAGAACCGATAACTCTGCCCTTCACCTCGCCAAACAGACCTACTTCACCAACCTGATATCCTCACTATCCACTATCCAATTCTTTGACACCTTTAATTCTGTCCTCAGTCCTAAAGTGCAGGCCTCTATCACTGACCTCTGTGCTGATGATCTTGCTTCTTCCTTCACAGAGAAATTCTAAAATATCCATCAGGAAATCAGCTCTCGGCCCCCAATCACCGTTACTGCCATCTCTCACCACATGTCCTCTGGCTCACTTTCTACATTTGACCCATTCACAGAAAAATAAGTCTCCAGGCTCCTCTCTTTCTCTTGTCCTACTACATGCACCACTGACCCCATTACATCACACCTATTCCAGTCTCTCCCTACGGTCTTCACCACTCACCAAACCAAAATCTTCAATCTCTCCCTCTCTTCTGGTATCTTCCCCTCCTCCTTCAAACACTCTATCATTACTCCATTATTAAAGAAAATTTCTCTTGACCCATCCTGCACAAATAAGTACAGACCAGTCTCAAATCTCCCCTTCATCTTTAAACTCTTGGAGATCCTGGTCTACTCTCGCCTCACCAGTTGCCTTTCCACTTGCCCTCTTCTAGATTCATTACAGTCTAGTTTCTGCCCCCTATATTCTACAGAAACTGCCCTCATCAAATTGACCAATAACCTTCTGATGGCAAAATGTAATGGTTATAAATTGAGCAATGGGATTAGTATCAAATATATTTAAGCAAACTTAAAAACCTTTTATTAGTAAATCACTAAAAAACAAGTAGAGAACTCGCCGTCAGACAGACCAACAACAGACAAACAAAATAAGGCAATTCAGTTGTGCAGTCACCAGTTTACCGTCACTGGTATGAATGTACAGAGCGAAGAATGGCCTAAATTACAAATATCTGTAAACCCATAGTCAACTGTACCATGGTAAATATTGCACTATGTCCAGATAAAGAAATCCAGGAGTCAGTCAGGCCTTGTGATTAATGCAACACAGCAGGTGATTGTCCCAGGACACAAAGCCTACATCAAGCCCTGCATCAAAACAACAAACAAATTGGCCCTCATTAATTTGACTCCCACTCTTACAAAGGCAGTCCACAGATGCTCCCTAACCATGCACCCTATTCATGTCCCTATAGTCCTTATCCCAACGCGTTTTGTCACAGGACTCTTCAAGGGATCATCATTATAGGCTGGAACAGATAGAGCTGCATTCATATGTCAGCATAGGTTAGAAGTGAGGGGCAGGCAAATGGTGATGGTCGGCATTATGAAGCCTACTGTTCTGCAATTATCACATCATCAGTCTTATCTGTAATAATATAACCCTTTCACCACCACCACATCTATCCTGAACTCAAATACACATGTCAAGCTACACACAGGTAAATCCCAGTAAATCAGATCAGATGATTCATCATTAGGTGTTTATCATATAGTTAAAGCATCCCCCTCATTCGTCTAGGTATAAGATGATTGGTCAGCATGTTATGTTCATTATACATATGAGCGATTATACATACCGCCCTCCTTCTGTGTTGGATCACAACCAGGAAGTGAATGCTGGTCACATGGGTCGCCGGCATCAGCTACGTCATAGGGGTCCCGGGTAACCAGGAAATTATGTTGTCTCACTATGGACGCAGCTGTCCTTACAGTGCTGCTAGTATGATCACACTGGAAGTAATGTGTGCGTCACATGACGCGCTTGTCATCACAGGCATGCGCCAACCAGAAACGAAATCATAGCTGTGACTGGGTGAATCACCTGACCCAGTCATATGACCGCTATGCAAGGATAAGCTGCCCCAAGAGATGGATAGACCCGCCCTACTGGTACCTAAACAAAAACCTGTGAATTCTGATAATGTGACCAGTTTGATCACCACATTTGACAATGGTTCCTGTGATGTACGCAAGATCCTTGAGAAACACTGGCCCATCCTTCTTTTAGACCCAGAGTTGGGGCCAAAATTACCTACCCATCCTTTGATTACCTATAGATAGGGTCGTTCCATGAAGGATCGAATTGTACATAATCACTTTACTAGACCAACAAAAGAGACCTGGTTGACGAGCAACATTAAGGGTTGTTATAAATGTTCAGGCTGTATTGCCTGTCTCTATGTTGATGTGACTAAAACATTCAGGAGCAATGTCACATGGAGGGAGTTTGAGATTTGTTCATTTGCCAATTGTCACACGCAGGAAGTAGTTTATAAAGCCACCTGCATTTGCGGTAAGGAATATGATGGAAAAAGAATTTGGGAGTTCCGTCGTCGTATTGGCGACCATCTCGGTGATATTGAACATAAACATGAGACCTCGGTAGCTAGACATGTGAATGAGACTCATGGTGGAGACCAAAGGGTCCTTCGATTTACTCGGATTGATC
This sequence comes from Allobates femoralis, assembly GCA_033576535.1. Taxonomy (NCBI): domain Eukaryota; kingdom Metazoa; phylum Chordata; class Amphibia; order Anura; family Aromobatidae; genus Allobates; species Allobates femoralis. The sequence goes on from JARQOC010000002.1 coordinate 236,690,503, forward strand.
ATGTAAAGAGACCACCCCATGGTGGAGATTGGGACCGCATGGTGCTACAAAAAGAGACCAAGTGGATTTTTAACTTGGACACAGTGGCACCACTTGGTCTCAATGAGAAGATAAGTTTTGCTTGCTTTATCTGAAGTGTGAGTCACTGATAGTCTTTACCAGCTATTGGATACCTTTTGACCTTAAAGGGATCTTGTCACCTACAAAACGCCTCCTAAACTATCAAAACATGTCCCTGCAGCATCCCATCACTAATCTCACACTCCTTTTGTCTCCTAAAAGCATCCTGTGAAAGTGCATAAAAATGTTTTAATACTTACTCATTAGTGATTATAATTAGCAGGGGCTATATTCTTTAGTCACCAAGGCGGGCTGTTTTGCAGCCTGAATGATCCACCCTCTTTCTGTCTGTGCTGCTGTTATGTGCAGCTGAAGGCAGGACTAATGATTTGCATTCTTTGAGCGATATAGAGGGGGAGGGTAAAGCCTGCACAAGCAGAGCAAACAGACAGAGACAGGGTGGATCCTGGAGCCTGCAAAACAGCCCGCCTTGGTGGCTAAAGAATATAGCCCCTGCTAATTATAATCACTAATGAGTAAGTATTAAAACGTTTTTATGCACTTTCACAGGATGCTTTTAGGAGACAAAAGGAGTGTGAGATTAGTGATAATATGCTGCAGGGACATGTTTTGGTAATTTAGGAGGCGTTCTGGAGGTGACAGGATCCCTTTAATTTGGTTAATCCTCCCTTAACATACTTGAAATTTAAAGGCGGTTGATGAATTTTTGCACAAACTTCATTTATCTTTGTAACATCCCTTAATCTGGTTCTCAAATCAATATATAGTGCCATATGTGTTTATTTATCTGTCTAGGACAGCTTATCCTCTCATAGCGGTCATGTGACTGGGTTAGGTAATTCACCCAGTCACAGCTATGATGTCATTTCCAGTGCACGCCAGCCTGTGATGAGGAGCGCGTCATGTGACGCACATGTCACTTCCAGCGCAACCATACTAGCAGCACTGTAAGGACAGCTGTGTCCGTAGTGACACAACATCATTTCCTGGTTACCGGGGACTGCTATGACGTAGCTGATGCCGGCGACCCATGTGACTGGCATTTAATTCCTGGTTGTGATCCAACACAGAAGGAGGGCGGTATGTATAATCGCTCATATGTATAATGAACATAACATGATGACCAATCAGGTTATACCCAGATGAATGAGGGGGATGGTTTAACTATATAATAAACACCTAATGATGAATCACCTGATCTGATTTACTGGGATTTACCTGTGTGTAGCTTCTGTAGGGTTATACCCTACAGATGAGACTGATGATATGATAACTGCAGAACAGGTGATGTAATTCGGTAGGCTTCATAAGGCCGACTATCAACATTTGCCTGTCCCTCACTTCTACCCTATGCTGAGATATGAATGCAGCTCTATCTGTTCCAGTCTATAATGATAATCCCCTGAAGAGACCTGTGATGAAACGCATTGGGATGAGGACTATAGGGACATGAATAGAAGGATGGTTAGGGAGCATCTGTGGACTGCCCTTGTAAGCGCGGGAGTCATATTAATGAGGGCCAGTTTGTTTGTTGTTTTGAAGCAGGGCTTGATGTAGGCTTTGTGTCCTGGGACAATCACCTGCTGTGTTGTATTAATCACAAGGTCTGACTGACTCCTGGACCCCTGGGTGTGATCAATCCATTTCTTTTATGATTGATTTCTTTTTCTGGATATAGTGCAATATTTACCGTGGTATAGTTGACTATGGGTTTACAGATATTTGTAATTTAGGCCCTCTTTGCTCTGTACATTAATACCAGTGACGGTGTAATGGTGATCGGACAACTGAATTGCTTTATCTGGTTTGTTGTTGGTCTGTCTGATGGTGAGTTCTGTACTCGCCATAGACTGAGAGACATTTACAGATAGAGCACGCTGGCTGTTTAAAAGAAGGGCATGTCGCACGCTCATCCTAAGCCACCCTTGGGAGAACTGCTTAGCAGGCGCAGACCCTGAGTGCAGGGGACGGAGACGGGGATCACTGCAGATGCCGGTGGAGTGGCAGGAGAGGTGAGAGAGTTGGTCTCCCTGTTGTGTGGAACCTGGTGCTGCAGCTGGCGTTACAAAATGAAATGACATATTCCATCTAAAGCAAAGTTAACATGGATTTCTAAAACACATGCAATTACACTATACTGTGTGGATATTAAGTGTGAATACACCATATGTTATTATAGGTACAACAAATAATATGTCTACTGCAGGGCAATACCAAGATAAAACATTCTCTCAATAATTAGAGAGGCTGAGGTCAGTCTGTTCTGTGGAGGTGATGCCTCATCAGACTAGTCTGAGATCATTTGCATATGCAAAGCAAAGGCGCTAAATGTTATTTTTGAGTACATATAACAAACAGTATGGAACATCAAGGACATGAATGTAATGATGGTTTATGGAGGCAATTTTAATTGTTTTTTTTGTTCCACCCTGTGAAACATGAGATCACATCATTTACCCATTATGTTTTGAGTGCTGAATATTTTTTTGTTCATCTTTTTTTACTATAATTCCAGAGATCTGACATCATGAATCTCTGTGTAATTACCACTTTACATAAAATATGCTTCTAGTTATAATAAACAGGCCTAAGTGTACTTTCAGGGCACTTTTTTTGCTACATTTTCTTTTTGCTCCTTGCTACTATAATGTATCACAGTGCATGACAGTAGGGATGAGCAAACTGGACTTTAAGTTTGAAGTTTATATTGAACACAGACTTTACAAAAATTTGCAGTCTTCAGCAATAGCATAACTTTAAGTTCATGGGCCCTGATGTGAATGCTCCAACGGGCCCCCCAATTATTGCAAATCTATGATAGCATTGGTCTTTTTCTATAGGACAAAGGGCCTTTGGGGCACCGTATGTTCCAGGGCCCGGGTGCGATTGCAACCCTTGCACCTATGGTAGTTATGCCACTGGTGTTCAGGTTCTGAGTTTGGGTGCTTTTACATATCTAAACCACTGGAGCGAGTATCGCTGTGCTCGGGTACACTTGGTGCTTGGCCTAGTGCCAGTCGCTTGCAGTGTTTGAAAGGCTCACACTGGGGGTAAAATCATCATTATCAAATCTAATGTGTGCAAGAACAAAAAATATGACAAAACCTCCCTCTTCCTTTTCTGGAAGTGCTTTGTTTATGGGTGTCTGTATGGGGGTGTGACTTCCAATGAGGATAGGGTCAAGTTTGTGTCTAGAACAGAACTTTATAAAATGTCCGGCTGAACCACCCAGAGCCCGAACTTTCAAGATTCTGCTCATCTCTACATGACAGCGCTTTGATCACCACTGCTTACTGCACTTTACCAGAATTACAAGCTGTAATCAGAATTTTAAGAACTCCTGCCCATTTGTCCACTGTTTGAGCAATCAGGTACATTTGGTTCAGATCCATGGAAAGTTGTTTTGTCACCTCTTGACATCTTCAGATCTATTGGTTTTCGGCCTGATCATCTGCCACTCTGTTATGAAAAAAGTCCCTCTGCCCTGATCCCATCCTATTCTTTCCTAACGCTTTAAAGTACCTTGTATTGAAGCCTTCTATACATTAGTTGTTCTACTATGGGAGAAGTCCATATATTACTGCAGAGGAAAGTGTAAAAAACAGAGAATGACGAGGGTCACACATGCCTATCAGTTTTTTCAATGGTTTCAATAACAGATCCGTTATTTTAAGGCTGATTTTTGAGCCTCCTTTGCAGCTATGCGATTTTTTGGACTTTGTCATTTTTTGCCAAAAAATGCTAGCAAAAATGGATCCGTTAGCGGATTGTGCCTATATGTGCCATTTGTTAATCGATCTGTTTCTCATAGGGCCACATCTTAAAAAAACTGATCCGTTTTTTTACTGCACCCAAAAAATGCTGCATGCACCATTTTTTGGGTCCTGTAAAAAAACGCATAGCAGAGCAGTCACACTTGAGTCCAGGATCCGTTAACAGCATCAGTATTTGGACTTAGAATTCTAAAGTTGAAAAACTGATGCAAATAATGGATCCAGGGCTTATGTGTGACCCCAGGCATTCCCTTACACTCCCCTTCTCAGCTTAGCACAATCCATTGCAACCTTTTTTACTTGGCCCCTTAGGGCGCCTCAACACTGCACAGTGCAATTGCTTCTCCTGTTCACAGCCGTGCTGATTCATGGCTCTGAACAGTAGAAATGATCAGTTTATGTAAGCAACGTCTCTGCAGCATCATTTACAGGAAGTGAGTCATGACAGTGTCTGAGGTCATCAGCTGACTCCATGTTGGCAATGCAACTCCGATGCCAGCAGGGAATGGCACAATCCCCACCGCTGTGCTTTAGGTCAAAATGTCAGTGATTGATAGCGTGATCTAAAAGGTTTACAGTGCTTATCATTTCGCTATATATGTATCAGATCAGCTGACAGGTACAGGGAATGGTGTGAGCTCATCTCTTGAGGTCACATAAAAGGAAGGGAGGTAGCCTTAGATGTGTTGGTCTTGAAGTAGTTTATCCATATATTAAATTTTAAGAGGATATTTAAAGGGAACCTGTAAGCAATATAATGGGCATTTATCTGCTGATGTAGTGATCATCTACAGGTAAATACTTTTTAAAACATGTTTGATAGTTTTACTGGAAAATGAAATTTTATCCTCCTTGAATCCACTTTCTTTCAGTCAAATGGGTGGTCCTGAGACAGTAAAGAGTCAACTTTCACTCCTCAGTGAGCAGACTGTAATCATTACCCTCCACCTTGACTGACAACCTATTCTGCATTGTGTGTGCAGAGAACAGGAGGGTTATTACAGCACTTTCACTGTGTACTGTAAGCTCACTGTTCACTGCCTTGGTATTGCCCATGTGGATTTAGGGAAGATATAACTTCACTTTATCCCTGCAGCTACTCTTTCAGCTACACCTGCTAAACATGATTTAGGCCAATATCAGACAGGCATATGAAAATCAGGTGAGTTTAATCCAGAAACCAATCCAGACAAATGTAAAATATATTGCTCCGTTTTTTACATCAGTCTGACATCCACGTGGTATTCTTGTAGTATCCCATTTTATACATCAATAATGTAAAATACATGTGAATAAATATTTTTCTAGGTTAATGATAGCAATGTATCTGTAAAAATTGGATGTTACACAAATTATCCGTATGGGATGTGATTTTTTTATGCACTCATAGACTTCAATGAACAGGTGTCATCCAATACAGCATGCTGCTGTAATAGCTCACACAGGCTCTCAGTCAACAGAACAGCCCTATCGAATTAAATCTGTCAGTGTGCCGTCCGATTTTTAGACGCCCATATTTTACACTTGTCTGGATGAGCCCAAAATCGCTATTTACCTGCAGATTATTGTGGCGCCCCACATGGCCAGGCGTCACACCGGGGTATTGCACTCGTAAAAGTGGTGTAATCTTCCCCAACTGCAGGTGGATGCTGGGCTGGTGGGTGGGACCCATTCCTGCACTCCCACACTAGAGTAGTGGTGGGAGGTTACTCCTGGGAGGAAGATATAGTCACCTCTAGAGGGAGTCAAAGAGTGAGTTGGAGTTAGTAAGGAGTTGAGGAGGAGTGTGGAGCGAGTCGGGAGGTCTAACAGGACTGCTCCAGGCTGATCCTGAGGAAAGATGAAAGGGGATCCTGAGAGAGGGTGCCTGACACATGACTCTGGGCCCGAGAGAGAAAGGGGGATCCCCAGTGTGGAGCGACCATACTCCAGGGAATTCCCCGGTCCACCACGGGAACACCGAACCCAAGGATACGGCCAGAGTCCACCTCTGAAGTCGTCAACCGGCTGCTGCAGTCTGTTCACCGACTGCGGTACCCAGCCAGACGGAGTGGTCTGCCTGCTTCTTTACTTCGAGGGAGGGGAGCCCCAAGACTACCTTCAAGGAGTAATTGGGTATAGACTCATCCTAGGTAGGGAAGAAAGGACACGGGTTTGTCAACTAAGGCTTACCATGGGTACAACCATACCACCTGGTATCCACTTGCAGCCACCCGTAGAGCTACCTGTTTCTTTAACAACTTTTGCTGAACACTGGACTTGTATGCTGATGACTGTTTACAGTAAAGTGCCCGGGAGAGTGACTTTACCTCCGTGTCTTTGTGCCATTTATTATCGACCACTTTGCTTACAGCAACGCTGCCCTGGAGGACCAGCCCCACCTGTAGGGAGCTTTGCCATCTTTGCAGCGATACCATCGCACTCTGGAGGACTGTGGCGGCGCTGGTGACCCATCACCAGGTACTACAGGTGGCGTCACGTGACAATAACTCTTTTCTTTGCACATAACCCTTCTATTGAAGTATCACCCAGGCCACAGGCTAAGGCACCGCCACCCGTGACATCCCTGTGCACCCCTCTGAGCCTGATACCCGAGTACCCCTGGGCCTGGGGCTCGACATTACCACTATGGCTGCAGGTGAATATCTTTTTTTCTTTTTTGCTGATGGGCTCACTTTAAGACTGGAGACACAGTGTGAGATGTGTCACATGACTCACCTGTCTCTCTGAATGGGAGTGCATCAGCTCCATAGAAACACAGCGGCCATTCAGGGTGAGTCATGTGAGACTCATCTCGCATAGTGTGTCTCCGGCCTAAGTGTCATTCTGGCTCGGGTGTCACACAACCGTATTTTCTCCATTCGAAAAAAATTGGTCAGATTATTATGTGAATCAGACTGATCCGAGTTTGATCAGAAGTTTTTTCTTGGATGTAGATAAAAATAAAAAAATGTTTCTCCATTCTGTCAGTCTGTGAAAATCGCAGTATATGACATCCAAATGTGGTCCTATGTTTCCATGGACTCTTAGACCTGACTGACCGAATCCTATCTGATTCTCTGGGCAAATCATGCAAGCTGCATTTTATTTATCCCAGACCACTCATTCTGAGGAAAAAAATCTGGCATGTGCACGGCTTCATTGATTCAAGTGCGATCCACTGTTTTGTTGGATAACTCTCGGATCGCAAATACAGTCATCTGCATGAGCCCTCAATGCTATCAGTTCTAATTTTTTATTTTACTTGAGGTTATCCTTACAATTCTTATATAACACATTAAAAAACAGGTTCTAATTGATCATACGCGTTCAAAACATCTAATAAGAACCACGGAAAACTGATAAACATGGATACAAATAATGAAAACAGATGTCACGTAAATAAACAATTGCCATCCATTACTAAATTGCAAGTGTAGCACCCCTTTAACCCTCTGCTGTGGGCAGGTAGTTCAGTAGTTCTCATCTTGATATGGCGCAGTTCCTCCACCTGAATCTTGCTAGGAGCTCTAGAGGAATGCAGAAGGGTCTTTCACTTCTGCTAGAGGTCGACTCGGGAAACCCCTGTCCAAGCTCCATACACACTCACAAGAGATGAGATTAGAAATCTTAACAGGTCAAGAGTCATTAATACCAGCAGAAGTGAATATCTGTGGCACTCTATACATAGCTTCCACAGCAGGTGCTACACAAGAATGAAATGTGTACATTCGTCACCTGCTCTTCTGACCTTTGAAAAATGTCATTTTAATAGCACGTACACACTTTGAGGATTTGGTGAGTTTTTTACTTTAGAATTTGTATAACAAAACCAGGAGTGGGACAATGAGAGGAAAAGCATAATGGAAACAAATCACCACTTCTGAATCTTTTACCCACTTCTCATTTAGGTTTACAAATACTGAGGTAAAAACTCCTCAAATACTTAATGGATGCACGTAGCCTTATGACTTCGAAAAACATATATAATTTTGTTCCAAGAATGCCAAGCTGACATCGAAACCATGCCTATATAGCAGCCATACACCCAGGATTGCCACAATCCACCATTAGCCTTTCATTTTGCATGTGTTTATTTTGTTATGACTGCCTTCCGGCATGAGATTCCAATAAGCGGAATTATTTGTATAAATATATTAGTCAGGCCTACAACCTGATTGACAGGTGTTGTTTGATCAAACAGATTTTGAAATATTAGACAATGAGAAAACATAAACAAGAGATTGAACCAATTAAAATTTAATCTTTATTATTAAAATTGACATTTTAGGGCACATAATTCACCTTTGACATAGTAAGTTTCAAAAATGTTTATAGACATTGTCAAGATTTGACGTCTATTGAATTTTGCTCCCAAGGCGGATTTGGCCTGCATTAGTAAAATGTCTCATAACAAGTTACAAATCACAAAAGTAAATTACAAAGTATTTCTAATTTGATTTTTTATTAAAACAGAGTGAAAACAGTGATTTTTTGTTACTTGTGCAATTATTACTACGCTACCAGCCTCTACTAAGGGTTATTACCAGTAAACTTTCTTCTCTATAGAGGCCAAGAGACATACCCTATTGCTGGATACTAAAAATGTTTAGCATGTGTGCATGGTTTAATTAGGCAATACCTACACTAAATAAACTTTCATGGTGGGCTACAGGATATTAAACTTTAAACAAGATATGTCTCAGGCCTCCGAGTCCCATTGTGCTCAGTCTCCCAACTGAGAGCAGAAAATCTGCAGTCATTCATCAACCTTACTGATTGATTGGGGCTAACTAATGTCACTGTCAAGGATAATGTTAGTAATTTCCCATTGCTGCAATATAATCGAACATAGTTGCTAAAAATTAGGGTAAACTATCTCTTTTCACAAATAACTTAAAGGAGTTGTCTACCTTCAGGAACACTTTTTTTTCTCTGTTTACTTAAATGCATGTATTTGGGGCAAAAAATTATATTTGCAATTTGGTTAAAATGTAATCTGGTACTAGGATTAACTTTCTCAAGCTTTCTGGGAATGCAGAAGAAAATCGAATAAAGCAATCCTTGATATCCATGATCTAATGTCTTATTCCAGAGAACTTCACGTTTTCTTAATATTTAGATGAGATGTTAAGATCTCTGCTGCAGACAGATCTGTCACTTATGTGTTTCTCCTTGGTAAGAGTGGTGAGCAGAGATGAGCAATCTTTGCCCGAACATGTTTGCCAACTTCAAATTCAGCATGAACGTTGATGTTCGTGATCATAAAACCCGAGCAATTCAGTAAAAAATCAATGAACGCGGCTTCTGAGAACAGTTCGAAATTAAAAAATGGCCTTAAAACGTTCCTTGAAGCTTCCGGTTCCGGCGCCTCGATGTGCGGCAGCATCTAAGCCCCGCTCCGCCACCCGCCTCGGCAATCCGCCACAATCTACAGATAAGCGACCTCTGGCGCCGTACCCGGACCCAGCCACAGTGAAGAGGAGACCGCCGCGGTCACGGAGAGCCCCGAGATGTCCACAATGGACAAGTATGTAACGAGGGGCAGGGAGGGAGACAGAGGCGGGAAGCAGGGAGGCGATCACAACAATGGCACCCATAGTAAACACAGCGTTCAGCACATGCAGAAGACGCTGCTGGAGGGAAACATGAAATCAATACCGGGGCACAAAGAGTTAGAGGCTGTGGAGGAAGAGGTGGCAGGATCAGTTGAAAATGCCACTGAAGGAGAGACAGATGGAGGGCAGGAAAGACCCGCAGAGCAGGCACTAATGTTACCAGATGCCACTGGTGTGTTACATCAGCCTCTGCTACAGTGCCATCCACATTCACAAGCTGCAGAATCAGTAGAGAAACAAGATGCAGCAAGTGGAAAAGATAATAAGGGAGGAAGCTGGAGTGCACAACATATAGATTACAAAAGACTGGCAAAAGAATTGGCCATATACCTAGCTGAGGAGTTTAAACAAACAGTAGCTACAATGGTGGCTACAACAACTAAAGATCTGAGTGTGAGGGTAGAGACTCATGAACAGCAACTCCTAGAGGCTGAAAATAGAATAAGTGCTGCAGAGGATAGAATCCAGGAACTGGAAGATCAGATACTGTCTCTGCAACAGCACGCAGCATATACTCATAATAAACTAGAGGACATTGAAAATAGAACAAGAAGGAGTAATTTAAAAATTGTTGGTCTACCTGAAACAATACCATTGTCCCAGCTAGATGACATTTTTGAGGTCGACCTACCTAAGGCCCTGGGTCTCACTCACAGATGCAAGACAGAACGTGTCCATAGGATTGGCCCTCCTAGAGAAATAAAGGAGAGATCGACTAACTCGAGACAATCAACCCCGGCATCAGCTTCTAGAGATCTCAATAAACCTAGACATGCTATAGCGAAGTTCCTTAACCACCGAGATAAGGAAGAGATTCTTCGGGCTTACAAGGCCAAAAGGCATCCTCTAGTGCTGCATGGACATAAAGTATTGATATTTGCGGATTACTCAGTGGAGGTCACACGTCGCAGACGGGCTTTCAGTGAAGCATGCTCAATGCTCTATAGGAAAAATGTCCGCTTCCAACTAAATTTTCCAGCAATACTTAAATTCAGATCCAAAGAGGGAGCCTTGCTGACCTTTTCAGATCCAAAAGAAGCTATGTCTGCCATCAGAGATAATACAGCATCACCTAGAAGAAATGAAACACCGCCCGGGTCTACAACTGAGACATCTGTTCATCTTGCTTCTAATCAAGAACCAGAGACCGTGCCAGATAGAGAATCCACGAGCTCCTATAGACTCAGATCACAATCCCAACTGGGAGAGGGGACTCCGATGAAAACAATCCAGGAAACTCCCAGACAACAGAGGCAGACGGGAGCGAGATGGCAGAAGAGAAAGTGAGGAGTAAAAGTCTGGACTGATGGACACCCATATTGCCCGAGATTGACGGACTTAGGCCATGAAGGAGGAAGAAGGGAAGAAAGGATACGTGAAATCGGCTGTTGGCGGTTTTGATGTCTTTTGTCCCCCCCCCCCTTCTTTTAATTTAAACCTTCTCTCCACCCCCCACCCGCCTTTTTTTTTTTTTTTTTTTTTTTTTTTTCTCTCTCCTCCTTATTTTTATCATTGCTCACTCTCTCTTCTTATAGTCTTGTAAAATCTTGTCAAATTGCTTGCATTTAGCAAAAATACTGTTGCTAAAGAGGAATGGGTATTGGGGGTATACTGTGACCTAGATGAGAGTCACTTGAGAAGTTAGTCTGAAGGGCTGATTTGGGATGGTGGGATGTTTACCTGATTGTCACATGGAGTTATGGCGCTGGAGATGCAGCACATTGTTATTTCATTCTATGTGGGGTCGAGAGCCGAGGCGGGAAGGAGCTATTTATGCTGGTAGCACTTGAGGGAAGAAGAGAAGTCACCTAATTTGAAGGTAAAGAGGTATTGGAGTGTTAGGGGGTGGGAAGGGTGGGTGACAAGGGGGGGAAAGTAAGTAAAAATGGATATTATCCTAGGAATTAAGTTTCGAAGACACTGTACTACCGTTGTTAGACATATACTATTGCTGAGCACACCAGACCACATCGTTTGTCCCTGGAGGTCTAGGAAGAAAAAACATGAGACCCCTCAGGGGAGAGCTTCTGATGGTTAGGTGGGTCTCCTGGAATGTTAAGGGTATGCGCTCCCCAGCAAAGCGCATGATGGTTCTACGCCATCTTAAGAGGTTACATACAGATATAGCTTTGCTCCAGGAGACTCACCTGACCGCGGAAGATTTCTTTCGCCTGAAAAAATTATGGGTAGGTCATGTCTATGGGTCAGGTGCGGTGGAGAGGAAAGCGGGGGTCTTGATCTTGATTCACAAATCATTGGCCCATTCGATCCTATCTACCTCCACTGATAAAGAGGGGCCGAATACTCCATATAACTATGCAAATTCAAAATGACACCTATTCTGTATACAACATATACGCCCCTAACGACAAGCAGAAACCCTTTTTCCAGCAATTACAAAATACGATACTTATGGACAATTTAACTAATAAAATAATAGGGGGAGATTTCAATTCAGTCATGAGGGTAGAGGAGGACAGACGCCCTATACCACACTCACGACAACAAGGGGGGAGGGGTATAGGAACTGAGAGTGTTTTAGAATCTCTGGCTAGGACAGCTGCTTTAACTGATGCATGGAGAACTGCGAATCCACTTGGCAGAGAGTATACCCATTTCTCGCACCCCCACGGGTCGTGGTCCAGATTGGACATGTTCTTCGTGTCATCTAAAATACTCCAGCAGATGACGGAAGTTAAAATTGAGGATATGCTGATCTCGGACCATAGTCCGTTGGTGCTGGAAACCAGAGACAAATTTGAAAAAGGCTCAGACTATCTGTGGAGATTCCCAGATACGTTTGTGAGGGAAGAAAATTTCCTGACATTACTCGGTGAGTGGTGGTCGCACTTCTCCATTGACAATATGGAGCACAGATCAGATCCGGGTTTATACTGGGAAACAGCAAAGACAGTCATGAGGGGACACATAATGGCCTATAGTATGAGGATTAAAAGACAGATTAAAGAAAAATTTGTTACGACCAGTATGAGAGTGAGAGAAGCGTATCTTAAGTACCAATACACAATGGCGGATCCCGACAGAGAGACATGGTTGCTAGCTAAGAAAGAATTTGATATCTGGGCGGGGAAAAGAGAAGACATATATAAAAATAGGCTAGAACTGGAACTTCATAAATTTGGAGACAAAGCAGGGCGTCTATTGGCGCGATTGGCAGGGGGCAGACATAACCCCTCCCCAATCCAAGCCATAGCAGATCAGCATGGTAAGATCTGGAATGATCCTAAGAATATTTCCCGAGTGCTGGGCAAATTTTATGCATCCCTTTATGCAGAGACGAATACGGAGGAACCAGAAGGCCTCGCCTGGTTAAACAAAATTGAATTACCAACCATTTCCCAGGAAGACATCCAATTTCTCAATGGCCCAGTTTCCACTGATGAGATTGAGATGGCTATAAAAAATTTGAACACGGGCAAAGCCCCTGGGCCGGATGGTTATAATGGTGCTTTCTTTAAAGCACTAAGAGAACAGATTTCACCGGTCCTCTGCGATCTGTATAATGGGATACTACAGGGGGCTCCTATACCGGAGAGAATGAACCTGGCCTATATCAAGTTAATTCCCAAAACAGGAAAGTCACCTACTGACCCAGCGAGCTACAGACCGATTTCTTTAATAAATCAGGATCTGAAGCTCTTTTCTAAATTACTGGCCGATAGACTAGCAATAGTTCTACCTAAATTAATACCCACACATCAAGCAGGCTTCATAAAGGGTAGATCGACTACCACAAATATACGAAAAACGATGCTTATGATGGATATCATGGGGAAAAAAACAAGAGGAGAAAGGGGAAACCCAGCCATGATCACTCTGGACGCCGAGAAAGCATTCGACAATGTCAGATGGTCATGGCTGGGTAGAGTGCTAGACTCTATAGGTTTGAAGGGACCCTTTCGACAGTATATTTGTGCCCTTTATAATAACCCTAAAGCTTGTGTTAGCACACCTGGCTTTCTGTCTGATTCCTTCTTCCTCCAGAAGGGAACAAGACAGGGGTGCCCACTGTCTCCCCTTCTTTTCAATTTAGCCATAGAACCTCTGGCCTTATATCTGGAACGTCATAATGTTTATGAAGGTTTTAGAGTGGGAACGGATGAGATCAAGCTCGCGCTTTTTGCAGATGATGTGATCTTATATGTCCAAAACCCAGAAAGAGACCTTCCGGATGTACTGTCAAAAATAGAGGAATGGGGTAAATACTCAGGATTTTCGCTTAATAAAAATAAATGTGAAATCCTTTTTATTGATCAGGAAGAAGGTTTAAGGAAGGGGAAATACTTTTATGGCCTGCCAATAGCAAAAAATAGCATCAAATATCTAGGGATACATATAGCTAGATCTAGCGGACTGACATATAGGCTCAATTTTTCGCCTATTATCGTTAAGATTGAACAAGAATTGGCGAGATGGGAGGGGCTACCACTCTCTCTGATGGGACGCTGCCATTTACTTAAAATGGTTAGTTTTGCGAGATTGCTTTATCCTCTTCAGACTATCCCAATGTTGTTGAAACATGTCGATATAATGAGGCTAAATAAAGCCTTCTCCAGATTTTTGTGGGGGGGTAAGAAACCCAGGCTGGCCTTTAGAGTCCTGATTCAACCCAAGCACGAAGGAGGCTTGCAACTTCCAGACATCAGGGGCTACAATCTAGCATGCATTCTGCGTAATGTTCTGGATTGGAATAAGGGCACAAGTAAATTCTCAGATATAAAATTGGAGGGAGATTGGGCCAGACCCTGGGACTTATCTGCCTTGCTACACTCCCCATTGTCTTGTCTTCCTGATTCCCTGAAAAATACAGTAATATATAGGGATACTATTATAACATGGAAAGAGATAAGAAAAAAGCTTAAACTATTGTGGAAGATCTCTAGACGACTTAATCCATGGAGATGTCCGGCTTTCCCGTTGGGACGTGAAAACTCCCTATTTAAGATTTGGAGAGATAAAGGGGTCCATACATTGGAAAACCTCATGAATTTTGAGGAAAAAAGATGGTTTACTGAGAGGGAGGTATTATCTGTTTATAATCTACCCCAGTTACATGTCATGCAGTTTCGCCAATTGAACTACCATCTCCTTTCCCAATTGCGGGACCTCTCGGGAGAAATTGATGATAAATTATGGTCCGAAGTACTAAACATAACGGAAAGTGATGTGTCCATCACCTCATTATATGCTAAACTGCAACAGGTTCTAAGACCACAGAGAGGAGGAGGATTATTCAATAAATGGCGCAAACATATCAATGATCCAGAACTCTCTCGGAAAATTCTGGAAGGGTGGGAAGTAGTAAGACGCTACATAACCAATGAGAGATGGAGAGATTCTCAGTTCAGGATCATGCATGGTACTATTCAGGGCTTTAATATACCTCCTTCTCAGACAAACCAGGGGAGATGGGTTCATTGCCCAAAATGCAAGGCACCTATGACGGACCTGGAACATGGCCTGTGGTCCTGCCCTGACTCACAAAAGCTTTGGAAAGAGGTAGAAGCCTGGGCCAGGGAGCTATGTGGGGACATGGAAAGACTAGACCCGATACGTTGGATTTTTCATTATCAAACAATCCCTGACACCAGCAGACACCCCCATGCCCTGTGGCATTATATTGCATTGATAGCCAAAAGGCTTCTCCTCCAACATTGGCTCAACGATAGACCCCCAGACTTGTCTCTGGTCAAAAACTTGATGCGCCACACATTGACACTCGAGTCTCTAGACACACTACGTAACCCAAATAAATTAGCAAAAAAATTCTTCTTTAAATGGAGAACATTCATTGTAAAAGAATTCACAGATGGTGAAATTGACAATTTTATGAGACCTTTTCGTTCCTCAGAGTGGTATGCGTTGGAGGATTTAGGTGGAACATTGGGCAGACTGAGATGCGGAGTTTAGGTGCTTACGGTGAGAATAGATGTCTTATACTACGGACTTAATAACTGTATATTATCTTATATTTCTGTTGAGTAAAATTGCCATAACGGAAAGGAAATATCCAGGGGAGGGGGGAGGGAGGGTTAATAAAAACCAGTGTTCATTTTGAAATGGAGATATATCTTTGTATCTAACAGCTATGTTCGGCTTCTGCTTGATTTTCATTGGATATATATCTTGAGACTTTTCTAATGTTTGGAACTATGTTTATATGTAAATACTAATAAACAGATGGTTCAAAAAAAAAAAAAACGTTCCTTGAAGGTTTGGGGCCAAAACGCTCGCCGGAAGACTCGGTGGCTGAGAACACCCCTAACAAGGGTTAGGTGAGTTCCCAGCCATCGGGTCTACCAGTTTATTTTAAACTGGTGAATTTAAGGAAGCTTGTTAAGTTCTTAAAGATTTTAAGCATCTTTAAGTTTCCAGGTGTTAGGACACCTGCAGGCTGTGAATTTTTGGAACAGTGCCAGATGTACAGTGCCGTAACTACCGCAGTCGCAGCGGTAGCGACTGAGACCGGGCCCTTGTCCCGTGCTTCCAGCCGCCCGCCACGACCGCGATAGTGTTTGCCCGAGGATGAGGAGAGGAGGGAGGACAGGAATAGAGTGCAGCCTCACTTCCTGCAGCTGTGCCCACCCCATCTGTCCTCTCAACGGCGCAGAAGCTGGCCGACCGCGGGAGTCACTTGACAGCAGGTACTCCCGGCTCATCTCCCGCCTCCCCCGCTCATCAAATGCTGCCAGCACCCCCCCACTCCTCAATCGCCACCAGCACACCCCGCCCCGCTCCTCAACCGCCGCCAGCACCCCCAAACCGCTCATCACTTAAGGGGCCCCGGATGAATTTCTGCACCGGGGCCTGTGGCGATGTTGTTATGTCTCTGCAGATGTAGTATCAGCTGTGAAATCCAGGAACCTTAAAATCTCCTTTAAACATCCTTGTAAGAGAGCTTTTTTTTTGTTTAGAGAGCATACCTCAATTATTGCAGAGGGTATGGCAGTGTTCGAGGCTACATCTATTTACTAGCAATTCAGATAAAATGGCATATGTTCATCATATGCTTAACATACATGGTCTTATAAGTTTATAAACAGTCATGAAACACCATACTATGGATGTTGCTTCTTGAAAATTTGCAATCCCTTTATTTCCCTTCCTTCCATACATTTAGAATACAGATGGTGGCATATGCAGAAGTGCATTGTTATAGCATTAATCTTGGACTTGTCTGTACATAGCTCACTAGCCTTATTTAGCATTCCAGATGAAATGGTCGTGTGCTGAAAAATCCATTATCTTTTTCTTATTTCTTTTTCAAATATGTCAGGCTTCAATAATCACTCACCCCCCCCCCCCCCCTAACCATGAGCCAAGGTGTTACCTGTGGCATAGGGAATGAGATTTATAAGTCAGGTGCCTTCTGCAGCTCACCGCATGGAGGAGCTAGGCAACAGGATTGGGCAAGCAATAATATCCTGTAAGCAATTGGGTTCTGGCGGTGGAAGAGGCAGGACCCTAATCAAAGTAAGTATGCTATTATGGGATTGCCGTACAACGCAGCAACACCGTGTACCTTGTGCATGCAGTCCGCACATTGGAGATCTGATGGATCCACCCCAAGAGATGCCTGCTCTGAAAGACCTGATTTTTCTTACCACCTCAGGGGCCAAGGGTGCTTCACCACAACCAAATCACTCCACAGAAGAGATACCCACATATGTGAGCTGCAGTACAACTGTGCTCCCCGCATTGGGCCTGATATGCCGCAAGGTCAGGATCCAGTGCTGGCCCTGCATGCATGTTCTGTATGCCACCGGGGAAAGCCACAGGTCAGAGGCAAGATCCGGCAGCATGCCTGGTCTTATTAAACCTGCAGCTGGTGGATTGGCAAATCGAGGAGGAGGAGGTAGTAATGGCAGAAGTCCCTGGTTCCCTGCCTTCTGTAGCACCCCTGCCAGAGGCCTTCAACTGAGAGTATGCCATCTGGGGCCCCATACCCCCACCCAGCAAGTATTCTTTGAGAGGAGAGCTACAACTGCACATGTACTGTAATGAGACAAAGTTCAACTCTGCTTTTCCGTGTTCATTACAATCATACTTAGCGCTGAAGGGAGATCAGGAGTGCAGACTGTCAGTCATTACATGTCTCACACTGGTAATGCCTACTTTCCTTTAAATTAGGCTCTGTAAGCAGACTATCCAGGATAACTATGTCAAGCCCATATATCTTAACAGATCATTTACATAATAAGGAAAATGTGGATTTAAATGGAAATGACATTCAAAATATCATTTTAACTTTCTATGACCTGCATGTCCATATACATGGCTTAGTAGAGTAAATCCTAATAACAGATTTTCTATAAAATAAAAGGCAAACAGAGTAACACTTCAAATGAGACCCAATGGTAAAAATATTTCTAAAGCCATTTACCTGCATATCAGTAAAAAAAAGTCCGCTAAGGGAGATAGTCCACAAATCTTTTGCCTGTCCTTCACTTAAATATTTACCATTATGTAATAATGTTATCATTGTATAGCCAAAAATGTTTGTTGTAGTTCAATTCATTCAGCTAATCGAATCACTCTTGGGTATATCCCGAGGCTAAAACATTACCATTTTCTTGAACCCACAGCTGGGTGTTTGTTTCAAAATAATTGGGATTCTGTGCAGCACAGCCATACATGAGACTGTGGGACAGAACATTAACTCTGTGACCCCGCTAGATGCAAGCTGTCATCAGTTAGCACACATTGAAGGCAGCACAATATCTTCACTACATAAAATGATACTGTCATGACTAAGAGTGTTGGCATCCTTGAAATTGTTCCAGAATATGAAATATTTCTTCCCGTTTCTCCCAGAAAATTATTGCAATTACATGTTTTGCCATACACTTGTTTATTTTCTTTGTGTGTATTGGAACAAACAAGAAAACACAGAAAAAAGACAAATTGGACATAATTTCATACAAAACTGCAAAAATGGGCTGGACAAAATTTTTGTCACCTTTACCCTAACATTTGATTGTACACCCTTTGGAATAAATTTATTTGGAACTGGATTAGGGATGCTTATCCACCATCTGGACTATCCTGGATTACTGCAATTCTCTATTAATCGGTCTCCCTCTTACTAAACTCTCTCCTCTCCAATCCATCCTCAACGCAGCAGCCAGGATCATATTCCTCTCCAACCTCTTCACCGATGCCTCTATCCTGTGCCAGTCATTGCACTGGTTGCCAATCCTCTACAGAGTACAATATAAAATTATCACTCTCACCCACAAAGCCCTCCACAGTTCTGCACTGCCCTACATCTCCTCCCTCATCTCTGTCTATTGTCCTACACCTGCCCTCCGCTCCACAAGTGACCTAAGACTGACATCAGCTAAAATCCAAACCTCCCACTCCTGTCTCCAAGACTTCTCACGAGCTGCACCAATTCTCTGGAACGGGTTACCAAAAACAATTCAATAAATTCCCAATACCAATAGTTTTAAGTGAGCCTTAAAAACACATTTCTTTAGACTGGTCTATCACTTCACCTCACTTGTCTATCTATTCCTATCTTCCCTTATCTAAATCTGGCCTCTCGTGTCATCTGTCTGCACCTGCAGACTGTCTGTCTGTCCCCGAAGCATAATATAGCACTTTATCTATACTTGTACAGATCCCGACTGATTCATGCAGTGTTACGTGAATCCCCTTATTATTATATTGATGGTTGGACCATATATGACATCATTTGTTACTGTTACCTTTTGTGTCTCCCTTATTTCCTCATAGATTGTAAGCTTGCGAGCTGGGTCCTCACTTCTCATGGTTTTTGAATTTTTGTTACTCTGTATTGTCTCATATTGTCTGTACATGTCCCCTCCGAATTGTAAAGTGCTGTGTAATATGTTGGCGCTATATAAATAAAATTATTATTATTATTATTATTATCCTGCATTACAACCTTTTATCAATTTTTTTTCTGCTGTTCTCACATCCAGGGACATTAGCTTACAGGGCCATGGGTTTTAAACTTTTTGATTATGTTGTCCTCCGCGGACAAAGGAACATCATGACTGCTGGAGATGGCCTTGTAACCTTAAGATTGCTAATATTTTTCAACAATTTTGGTTCTCAAGTCCTCAGACAGTTGTCTTCTCTTCCTGTTCTCCATGCTTAGTGTGGCACACCCAGACACACAATGCAAAGATTGAGGCAGCTTCTCCACTTTTTTTTTTGCTTTCAGGTGTTATTTTCATATTGCCCACACCTGTTACTTGCCACATGTGACTTTGAATGAGCATCACATGCTGGAAATAATATTATTTACCCACAGTTTTGGAAAGGTT
This sequence comes from Allobates femoralis, assembly GCA_033576535.1. Lineage (NCBI taxonomy): Eukaryota > Metazoa > Chordata > Amphibia > Anura > Aromobatidae > Allobates > Allobates femoralis. The sequence continues at coordinate 236,710,270 of JARQOC010000002.1, forward strand.
TTGTCTGGCTCATTTTTGGGGTTTTGTGTGAAATTATGTTCAATTTGCCTTCTTTTCTTTGTTTTGTGTATGCTTTGTTCCAGTACACACTAAAGTAATAAACGTGTGATTATAATAATTTTCTGGGAGAAACACTTCAGTTTCCTCAACAATTTCAAAGTTGTGCACACTTTTGGCCATGACTGTATAATATTTAACTGTTTAAAATGATGAATAATATGTGGGTTCAGATACTCTTGCATCAGATATGCAAACTGGGCTATGGGGAGAGCATTGAGTACACGCCGACATTGGAATAGTCATAAGATTCTTAAATCTGCTGCTACACAGAGTAGTTAACATATTGGGGGCATCACTATGGCCCCCATTTCACCACCACACAGGTCTTGATTATTCTTTTATGGGATAAAACTCACCGAAATTAAGCAAGGTAAAATATCCGTTGCACCTAGCAGAGGGCTGCCAGCTCCACTGGTAGGCAACTCAAGTGTAAGAACGCCGGTGCTCAATCCCCTGCAACCCAAGCATGGGGGGGGCTGTAGAGCCTGCGTCCAGCCATGCTGACATGGAGGAGACTGGTGGCATTCATGGACACAAGGTTACCAACAGGACATCAGCCACACAGGTCTAAGTAAAGCAAAGTGTCAGAGCACAGCCTATTGGTCACACCCAATTATTAGATCAGGCGGGCTGCACCGCACCTTGTATATGCATCACAAATGACCGACGTCCCCCAGAGGGCTCAGCCACATACTGCAAAAGATAAAAAGATGCAATACACACTAAAGATAAAAATGTGAGGTTTTAGTGGATATTTGTTCAAATACGTAAACTCGTAACCCACGCCAAGGGCCCTCATGCTTACGAGTCCTAACCATATGCCTGGCCATATGTTTGTTTGGTGGGAAAGCCATCAAACATTGAGAAAAATCACCGAAGTAGGACATAACACTTTAAAGAAAAAACTCACCGAAATTTAGCCAGGTAAAATATCCGTTGCACCTAGCAGAAGACTGCCAGCTCCACTGGTTGGCAACACAAGTGTAAGAACACCGGTGCTCAATCCCCTGCAACCCAAGCATGGGGGCGGCTGTAGCGTCTGAATCCTGCCATGCTGACAAGGAGGAGACTGATGGCATTCATAGACACAAGGTTACCAACAGGACATCAGCCACATGGGATGGATACAGTAATTTAAAATAGAAACAAAGTTTATTAGTGAACACTACATGATCTAAATAAAATTGGGGGTGGTTTAATCACAAAAAAGGACATGACAGGTTCCATTTAAAGTCCTAGTAGTGCATGGCTATATTAAAATTTTGCTCATCATATAACAGATTTTTGTTATCCAAGTTTGTATTAACAATTTTTGATGTTAATAATAGGAGCACGGTTACATGACAAAGTCAAGTACATATGTTCTAAAAATGGACAGACAAGGGCGCAATGGGTCTTATCTCCTTAATGCTATAAGTGTATGCAGTGCATTAACTGCTCACCTTGGTGAGTTGTGCAACCCACAAGTAGTATTTGTGCATTGAACAGTTGCCTCAGGATCCACCACCCTAGAGATTGCCGCGTGATATCCAAAAGACAAAGACCAATACGATCCGCGCCGGTGTATCCCTGACAAACAGGGCGGGATGACCTTGAGACGTATCAGAATTAAATAAAGAGCACCATTTTCTAAATACTATGGACGTCTGTCATCTTATATACAGCAGCATGGATTGTATTGGTCTTTGTCCTCTGGATAAGTACGTATGTTGTCCTATGTCCTATGAATGTGGGAGATTTGAATGTTATCTGCACTTTCATTAGGATATCGTCACACTTGGCGATGCACCAGCGATCCCAACAACGATACGACCTGTAGGGATCGTTGGTGAGATGTCAAACAGTCAGATCTCATCAGCGACTCAGCAATGATCCGGAATTATACAGAGGTCGTTGGGACCCTGTTTCTCAGACCTGTAGTATTGAGGTCATTGGTCGTTGTCCCTGTTAAGGTACCGTTACACACAGAGATATCTGTGCAGAAATTGCTTGCAACTCACTGGTTGCAGTGAAATCATGGACACATTGTTCTATTTTGTTGCCGTGTACAAAATGGAACAATGTGTCCATGATTTCACTGCAACCAGTGAGTTGCAAGCAATATCTGCACAGATATCTCTGTGTGTAACGGTACCTTTAAACACACCGATGCATGCTGCCCAGCGGGACCTCAACAATCAAAAAGTGGTCCAGGTGACTGACACGACCAACGATCTCACAGTAGGGGCCTGGTCGCTGCTAAGTGTCAAACATAGCAAGATCGCTGGCGAGGTCGCTGTTGCGGCACCAAACTTGTGACTTAGCAGGGATCTTGCTAGCGATCTCACCTAGTGTGACGGGGGTTTCACACTGTGAAACGGCATCTGCAAGACACTATGTTAGTTCCTCCTGGAAAATGAATAAGCATGCTCAACACCCTGATCCTCAGCCTATTAGATATTATGTCCAAAACCATATTCACGTTTCCTTATCTTTATGCATTATGTATATTCTGATGACGGTTAGTTTAATACTGTACCTGACTTTAGTTTAACCTATTGATAAAATTAAAAAGTCCTCAGCATTCCCTTTGGTAGCTGAAAAATAATCATTGTAGCTTTTAATAATTGATAAAATTGTACACTGAGTACATTTGAAAGCATTGTAAAGTTGACTAGCCAGATACGAACACCCAATGCAGAAGTACATAATTGATAGTGAATGCAGGTATGCTTCTGACTTCTCACTCAGACAGACAGTAGTTGAGTCATACTTCTAGCCCACCCCACCTTAAACCCTCACTGTGAGATCGCTGAGTCTGCAGCTCTCCCAGACCTGGCCATCTATTCCTTCCATCACGTCATCCCCATGCCTTAACTATGAGCTTTGTTTTGGATTCAGTTTAATCTCCCTGCTAAAAAAACAAATGTGCATTAAAAAAACAACTGTAAGATTAGATTAGATGCTGAGCCCCATCACTGAGATTTCGGCCCATCAGACCTCACAGCTTGGGAGAACAAGGACAGGGAAATTCAGAGGCTATCTGCAGAGTAAAAACTGCTTATGTGGCTTTAGGGTTGCATTCAGTATATGTATGTACATGACAGAGGTGCTGCTCATCAAGTCTTCTGAATCTACAGCATAGATCAGCACTTTTATTATTCAAAGCAATAATGAATGTGTTAGCCCGCACACTTGTATAGATAGCAACACCACAGCCTCCTGGTTGAGGTTGCAGAAATGAAATCACCCTTAGTTTTTGGCCAGAATCTTATACACTAAATGGACAAAAGAATTGGGACACCTACACATTACATAGTCAGGAGCACTTATGACATCTCATGCTACATTCATAGGTATTACTATGGAATTTGCATCTACCACCACTTCTACTCCTCTAGGAAGGCTTTCTACAAGATTGTGGAATTGTCTGTGAGAATTTTTGTCATCTCAATTAGTAGAGCATAAGTGAGGTCAGACTCTGATGTTAGACAATAAGGCCTGGCATGCAATCATTGTTCCAGTTCATCCCAAAAGTTCACTGGGGTTAAGCACAGGGCTCTGTTAAAGGGAACCTGACCCCACAAACTGACCCCCCCCCCACATCTTTATACCTGTCCCTGCACCCCCTCTTATCATTTCTAGCCATCCCTTTTGCAGAAAAAAACAATTTTGTAAAGCAGAGAAAAGAGGTTATATTTACCTCCTCCTGCGTGAGTTCTCTGTTTCTGAAAAAGTCTAAAAAGGCGGGCCTGGCTGCTGCTCCCTCCACCCGCTTTGTAATTATGCACGCCCCTCTCAGCTTGCTGCAGTGCTGATAGCCTGGCCGCATCATGAAAGGGGTGGGGCTAAAATCATGTCATACAGGTAGCCCCTGACTTTTTCAGAAACAGAGAACTCACACAGGACGAGGTAAATATAACCTCTTCTCTACTTTACAAAATCGATTTTTTTCTGCAAAAGGGATGGCTAGAAATGATAAGAGGGGTGCAGGGACAGGTATAAAGATGCGGGGGGTCAGGTTCCCTTTAAGCAAGTTCTTCCATACCTTGTTGGCAGAGTGTATCTTCTGAGAATCACCTCCGGTATATAGGAGAACTTCACTTGGCAGGTTATCTTGAGTAAATAGTCTTTACTGCGTAAACATGAGATATAAAGCTCAGCAGTACACAGTCTGTGCTCCTGCTATTAACACATTCAAAGAGAAAGCAAAGTATCACAACTACAATAAAGAACGACATAGCAAACATAGAACTTCACACACTATCGCCATCTGCTGTCTGGTCAGTGTAAAGTCCTCCCTTCACTTAGAAATTAAGTCCTGATCTGTTGCATATCTCAACACCCTTTCTCAACAGTAAGGACTTATTCAATCAAACTCAAAATTTTTATTAGTCTCTGGTGTTCGTCAACAGTCAACTCCTTCGTGAAGATGTCCGCTGTCATTTCTTCAGTAGTTCCATCTTCTTCTTAGCTGCAACTGTAAGCAAATTTCTTACTGTAGTATGTTTGACTACTGGAGCAAATGTCTCATCATAGTCTTCTCCATACTTTTGAGAATAACCTTTAGCTACGAGTCTTGCTCGGTATCTTTCAGGGGTGCCATTTGTTTGGTATTTTACTTTAAAAATCCATTTACATCCTATGGCTTTTCTTCCTACTGGTATTTCTGTCAGTGTCCATGTCTTTGAGTCATGCATGGATTTAATTTCTGTTTCTGTTGCTTCTATCCATTTATTAGCTTCTTGTTCAGGTAGTTTAGATATGTCTTCCCAAGAGGTAGGCTCATATATTTTACTTGTTGGTGGTTTACCTTTGTTTTCTCTCATTGAACATCTTGGTTCTGTGTCTGTTTGTTGTTGTATTTCTTCATTTTCAGTATTCTGTTCTTTATCAATATCAAGTACTTTCTCATCCGATACCTCTTCAGTTATGTCACTAATGTTTTTCTCATTTTTTTGTGTCAACTGAAATCATGACGTCTTCATTTAAATCTTCCATGAATGTTACACTGTTACTGACCGTGACTCTGTCTGTTTTGGGATCTAAGATTCTGTATCCTTTGCAATTTTTACTATATCTAACGAATATTCCTTCCATGGATCTGTTTTGAAGTTTGGAACGTTTTTCTGTTGGAATGAATATGAAAACTTTGCATCCAAAAACGTTTAAATGATTGACACTTGGTTTCATACCTCATCACAGTTCATATGGAGTTTTCTTCAGATTTCTGGAACAAAAAGTCTGTTCTGTAGATATGTAGCTGTCGTTGCTGCCTCACCCCAATATTTCTCTGGTAGTTTGGAATCTGTCAGCATACATCTTATCATTTCTGTCAGATTCTGTTTTTCCTTTCTGCTACTCCATTTTGTTCATGTGTGTACGGAACAGTTTTCTGGTGTTCTATTTCATTCTGTCTTAAGTAGTTTTCTACTCTGTGACCTGTAAATTCACCTCCAATATCACTTCTGATGATAATTGGCTTTCTTTGAAATTTGTTACTCGATCTTGTTACATAATCTACAAGTTTATGAAAAACTTCACTTTTGTTCTTGATCAAGTATATGACTGTGTATCTTGAGTAGTCATCTATAAAAGTCACCATGTATCTATTTGCTCCCGATGTAGTCACTTTCATGGGTCCACATACATCAGTATGCACCAAATCAAGTGGTCTTTTGCTTTTCATCTCTCTTTCTTTTGGAATAGATATCCTTGTGGCTTTAGATTTTATACAACATTTCCATTTTACGGTAATCGAGCAATCTGCTATCTTTAAATAATTTGTCAATTCTTTTCTTTGCAGTTCCCTTATACTGTCAGGACGTCTATGTCCTATACGTCTATGCCACACGTGAATACAGTTCTTGTGATCATGTGTACATATCTTCATTTGTTCCTTTGGTGTGTCAAGATGATATAATTGTTCATCTGCCTTAACATTGGTTATCACCTTGTTTCCTACTAAAATTGCACACTCATTGTCTTTAAATTTTACAGTAAGTCCTTTGGCTGTCAAACGCTTCACAGATAACAATCCACCTTCCAGTTTTGGAACATACAACACATCCTGTACAAGTATCTTTGAATCTTGTCACCTAGCAGGTTATCTTGAGTAAATAGTCTTTACTGCATAAACATGAGATATTAAGCTCAGCAGCACACAGTCCATGCTCCTGCTGTTAAAACATTCAAAGTGAAAGTAAAGAATCACAACTACAATAGAGAACAACATGGCAGACATAGAACTTCACATACTATCGCCATCTGCTGTCTGGTCAGTGTCCTGCGTAAAGGACAAAAAGAAAAAAGCTGGCACCTGTTTCCATATGATGTGAATTCCTTTATTTCATGTAGATCAAAAATTAAAAGAAGGCATCTTGTTAGGCTTCCACCTCGTCAGACACGTTTCGAATTAAAAAATTCTTTGTCAATGACAAGAGGCTAAAACAACAAACATACAATTATACAAACAGTAATACAATACACCTGTTGATCTTATAACAATGAAAACCTGGGATATAATCAAGTGAATAAAAACACATTCTGGTCTCCAATGCAATGTATTCAATGCCTATACACCTAATAAAGTGGAGTATTTCAAACAGAGAAAAGTATATATGTGTATATATATGTATATATATATATATAAACATATAAACATGTAAAAGCAGCAAATTTACAAAAAGTCAGGGACACTGGTATGATGAGCCATCTTCACAGGAATCTATAAGTTTACAAAGAATCAGGGACACTGATTGGTATGATGAGCCATCTTTATAGGAATTGCCTCAACCATTGCAGTCACTCCTATGTGTATATGTATATAAATAATCATTCCGTGGATATCATAGGATTACTTACAACAAGAATGAGGTATAGCATTTCCGGAAGGAATTTCTCATATAGATGGAGATCAGAGAAGTTGAAAAAATTAAAACACCAGATCTCATTTTCTCCTCTTTCTTGCTCCCCGTGTACAAAGAAGGGTGAAAAATGCCTCTGAAATAATGTCGAAAACAATGGCGAAAAAAACAAAAATGCTGGAAAGTAGAAAAAGGGCATAGTTTGAACCGCTGAAAAAAAGATAAAAAAAAAGCCGTTCAAGAAAAGGCCATTCAAAATTTAGCAGAAAAAGCTGTTCAAGTAACACATATGGAAAGAAGGGCAGAAATTGGACCGCTGAAAATAACGATCAAAAAAAGCCGTTCAAAAAAAGGGCCATTCAAAATTTAGCAGAAAAAGCTGTTCAAGTAAGACATATGAAACAAGAGACAGGGAAATGAGAGGAACAAATACAGGGTATTCCAAATGATATTATTCAATAAAAGTACATGAGATCACTTCTGTAATTTAAGCCACTAGGATATCTGCTGTTCAGGTAGAGAATCCAGTAGTTTTTGCGATTGATTAAATCCCGGGTTCGATCTCCCCCCCGTGGAGAGGATCTAACTGTCTCAATACCCTGTACCTGTAACTTAGCGGTGTTGCCACCATGCCTGTCTTTAATATGTTGTGATAATCCTGAAATGGATCATCTATCAGAGGTAGAATCTGCCCCTGAAATATGCTCCAATATACGTTTCCTTAGAGCACGACTGGTGCAGCCCACATAATCTAGTTGGCACTTGGAACAAGTAGCCAAATAAACAACAAAGGTACTGGCACAGTTGATATAGCTCTTGATTTTATATTCTTTGCCACTTTACCGATCCATAAGACGAATTAGTCTTAATCATATGCTTGTATAGGCTACAATGGTTCTGGCCACATACGAAATTACCCGTGTATCGTAGCCATGTTGGTTTACTACCACTTCTGTTCTGAGAAAAGAGACTAGGTGACACATAGCTAGCCAAGTCTCTACCCCTTCTAGATACACATCTAAACCTATCTTGTAGGATATCACGAAGTGCATAATCCTGATGTAAAATTGGCATGTATTTGAGTAAGATTTTCTTGTTACCATCATAATCAGTGCTATACAGGGTTGAGAAAGTGACTGGCTGCTTCATGTTCTTGTCTTTCTTATGTGGGGCTAATCGTCCATTATCTGGGTGGCAATTCATTAGTTGTTCTCTAGGTTTTTTGGCCACAATATTCTTGGCAAGATTTATTACACATTTTTATACCCCCTTGCTCGGAGTCTAGACTCAATGATTCCAACCTGAGTATTATAGACATTCTCAGAAGACCACATACATTTTGCCCTGATGAATTCCCCCACAGGTAAACTGTTAATGGTATGCGATGGGTGGCAACTTTCCGCATGTAAAATAGAGTTGCCTGACACTTTTTTCTGTATAAACTGGTTACAACTTTACCTGTTTCAGGGTTCCATGTAAGGGTACAGTCAAGATAGTTGGCACTAATGACATGGTCCTGGACGGTGAATCTAATGTTCATTTCATTATTATTACAGTAAGTAAAAAAAGTCTCAAAACGTAGGGTGGGAGATACATCGAATGGCCCACCCCACAAGAGCATGAGGTCATCGATGTACCTCCCATACCACCTCGGAGCATGGAGATGAACGGGTTGCTGTTGGAAAAAAGAAAGTCCTCCCTTCACTTACAAAAATAAGTCCTGATCTGTTGCATATGTCAACACACCTAACATAGTTTTACAAAACTTACGGTTCTTTGTGCACTGTATCATGGTCATTTTGAAACAGAAAAAGGACTTCAACAAACTGTTTCTAAAAATTAGAAAAACTACAATTATCCATAATATTTTGATATACTGAATTATGATTTACTTTTACTAGAACTAAAAAGCTTAGGATAACCCCAAAAAACAATCCTATAATATTATCCGTCCTCCACCAAACAATACAGTTGTCACAACGCACTCGAGCAGATAATATTTTCCGTACATTAGCCAAGCCCAAACTTGCTTCAGTGACATGGCCTAAAAGAGTTGCCTGATTCATTGATCCAAAGAACATGTTTTCCTTCTCCAAAATCCAGCATTATGTTTTACACCACTGCATCTAAAGCTGAGCATTATGTTTGGTGAAGTAAGGCTTGTATGCTAATAATTGTCCATCAAAACTAATGCATGAGGCTCCCAATGTCTCTTGTCCTCCCTGGCAATTTTTGTTTTTCTTCGGAGAGCCATAACTCGGCTAACAGACGCCTCTTCACACACAGAGCAGTGACTGAACCAGTACCTGCGCCACCCCAGTTGATTGATTCTAGGCCACTGTCAGGAGGATTAAAGGCAATTTCTTCCTGGCGACAGGATTTAATGTGCATGTGCCGGACAGGTTTAGAATGCTAATAACCTGCAGATTAACTCCATATCGGCAGGTTAATAGCATTTTTCCACTTTAAGCGTGCCCTAATGATGTATTTCTTTAGACTTTCTTATCACTTCTTTTCACTTATCTAACTATTTACGTTTTGCCCATAAAAAGTTTTGATCCAAATCCGGTCCCTTGTATCATCTGTTTGCTCCCCCCATGCACTATATGACACTTTATCTGTACTTGTATAGATCTTAAAGGGCAGACAGTCGGCAAAATGCATCTGACAGCCTGAGCACTGCAGTCCCCAGGAATCTGCTCAGGGGCCGCAAAACGTCATCGAGGGGCGCATTCGCCCCTTGGGCCTAAGTTTCCCCAGCCCTGTTATAGAAGGTAGTATAGTAACTGTATTTGCTTTTACTTTGATGCCATCTACTGGCCATTGTTATAATATGCCTTTCATTAGAATTGTATTATGTTTTTCCCATAATACCTCTCTCTCTGTAACCCTTCCTATCTTTCCTCTTACGTACTGATTTCTGGTTGAGTCACTTCCATCTTGGCAATGTATGCATAAGGACTGAATGCTGCATCCTCTTCTTACCTCTATATCTTCTAATTTATAATCTACAACCCTCATTGTCTCATCTCCCTGACATCTCAACCTCATCCCATCAAGGTACTGTAAATGAACAAGTTAAATTAGAACCATCGCATCATCATTCCCATTCAAATCTTTTTATTGAATTTTTGAAAGAAAAGAAAATCATAAATTACAGATTATAGACGTTGCAGTTGATTTGTCCAATCTTACAAAAGCATGATAATACAAGTCTATTATAAGGCTATATGAGTTGACAATCTTTCTTCTAAGATAGAGTACTGCAATGAGCAATAAATAAAACAAAACAAATAACAAATAACAGAAATGACATGAGCTTTTCTATCATCTACCTTCAGAATGGTAAGTTATAGTAACTGAATATGTAAACACCATTACTATCTATGCCCAAGAGATTTAGTATTATCTTTCTTAATGTCTCCAGCCTGAGGATAAACATTGTCTATTCCAATGGGTTAGGAATCAACTGGAGTAAATTTCCTTAGCCAATCCGACCACTTTATACTATATTTGTCTTGTGAATTGTTTCTGAGTGCGAAACAAAATTCCAAAGTAATATGAGTACCGTATATACTCGTGTATAAGCCGAGTTTTTCAGCCCAAAATTTGGGCTGAAAAGTCCCCCCCTCGGCTTATACACGGGTCTATACGGTACCACCTGCTGTGGTGGGGGCTGTGGAGGCTGGAGGAGGCGGGGGGAGGCTGCTGTATGAGCGGCCCCGTCACGTGGGGCCGCTCATTATATATGCACTGCTTCCCCCTGTCAATCAGCGGCAGGGGGAAGCAGTTCATATAGCCCCCCAAAAGCTGGCACTGTCCCCCCTTGTAAGGGCCCCCCCCCGCTGCTTATACATTACCATCCCGGTGTTCTGATCGGCGCCGCTCCTCGGTGCTTCTTCTTCATCCTCCCGTCCTCGCTGGCTGCATCCGGGATCTCCGGCTGTCGCAGCGATATGACGTCATCGCGCGACGGCCGGAGATCCCGGATGCAGCCAGCGAGGATGAAGAAGAAGCACCGAGGAGCGGCGCCGATCAGAACACCGGGATGGTAATGTATAAGCAGCGGGGGGGGCCCTTACAAGGGGGGACAGTGCCAGCTTTTGGGGGCTGTTGGTACCCCCAGGGGGCTGCTGGGTACCCCCTGGGGGCTGATGGGTACCCCCTGGGGGCTGTTGGTACCCCCAGGGGGCTGTTGGTACCCCCAGGGGGCTGCTGGGTACCCCCTGGGGGCTGCTGGGTACCCCCTGGGGGCTGTTGGTACCCCCAGGAGGCTGTTGGTACCCCCCAGGGGGCTGTTGGTACCCCCAGGGGGCTGCTGGGTACCCCCTGGGGGCTGTTGGTACCCCCAGGGGGATGTTGGTACCCCCAGGGGGCTGTTGGTACCCCCTAGGGGCTGCTGGGTACCCCCTGAGGGCTGTTGGTACCCCCAGGGGGATGTTGGTACCCCCAGGGGGCTGTTGGTACCCCCAGGGGGCTGCTGGGTACCCCCTGGGGGCTGTTGGTACCCCCAGGGGGCTGTTGGTACCCCCAAGGGGCTGCTGGGTACCCCCTGGGGGCTGCTGGGTACCCCCTGGGGGCTGTTGGTACCCCCAGGGGGCTGTTGGTACCCCCAGGGGGCTGCTGGTACCCCCTGGGGGCTGTTGGTACCCCCAGGGGGATGTTGGTACCCCCAGGGGGCTGTTGGAACCCCCTGGGGGCTGCTGGGTACCCCCTGGGGGCTGTTGGTACCCCCAGGGGGCTGCTGGGTACCCCCTGGGGCTGTTGGTACCCCCAGGGGGCTGCTGGGTACCCCCTGAGGGCTGCTGGGTACCCCCTGAGGGCTGCTGGGTACCCCCAGGGGCCGCTGGGTACCCCCTGGGGGCCGCTGTATAACCCCTGGGGGCTGCTGTATAACCCCTGGGGGCTGCTGTATAACCCCTGGGGGCTGCTGTATATACTGCTGAGGCCTGTATACCACTGGGGCTGCTGTATATACCACTGGGGCTGCTGTATATACCACTGGGGCTGCTGTATATACCACTGGGGCTGCTGTATATACTGGTGGGGTCTGTATATACCACTGGGGAGGCTGCTGTATACCACTGGGGTTGCTGTATATACTACTGGGGCCTGTATATGCCACTGGGGAGGCTGCTGTATACTACCATTGGGGGGCCTGTATACCACACTGCTGGGGGCTGTACACCTGTGCTGGGGTCCACCCTCGGCTTATACACGAGTCAATAGGTTTTCCCAGGTTTTGGGGGCAAAAGTAGGGGGGTCGGCTTATACACGGGTCGGCTTATACACGAGTATATACGGTAGTTATCTTTTCTAAGAGCTCATAGATATTGGGTACATATGTCTGTTTCCAATAAGAAGCAATTGAGTTTTTCACTGTTAATAAAATATGTGCTACTGGTGGTCCTATATTCAATAAAAGTAATGCAAGTTCAGGGGTCAAAGTAATGTTTAAGTTGGTCACCTTATTTATAAGGTCTTGAACTGCATCCCAGTATATTTTAAGCTGTGGGCAAGACCAAAAGATATGGAAAATGTTTCCTACTGAACCAATTCCATCGTTCCTGGACAGAATAATTGAGGCTGTTAATACATGGGGAAAGGAGGTAGCGAGTAAACTATGTACCACTGCTTGTACAGAGACTATGTTCACATCTCTCAGACACATCTTATATACATGCATTGGTGGCAGAATAGCAGTTTTGCCACAAAAATGAAAACAAAGGCAATGAGAATTTTGGTTACATTTTGTATTTTTTCTATTGCAGATTTGGTGCACAAATAAATGTTCAGCATGTCAATTCTTGCAGCATTTTTGCAGTGTTTTTCCACCCCAACATGCATGATAACCACAAGGAAAAACCGTATGCAAAAAATGCATAAAAAACATGCATTGTTTTCTGCCAGGAGATGCAGATTTGACTTTTGCAACTAAATAGTCAACATGTGCACATACCCAGATATTAGATATATGGGGTGTGGATTGCAAAGTGGATATTCACAAACAGATGCACCAAAATAGAATCTGTCAAAGATGAGTCTATATTAGCTTCCGGCCAAGAGAAATTTGCTTAAGGGTAAGTGCACACTTACCGGCGGGTTGGTCGGCGGCGGCTGGGCGGAACCCGCCAGGAAGCTCCGGCGCCGTCCACCGGCTTCCTGGCGGGTATGTGCGGCGGGAGCCGGGCGGGGTGACGGGCGGGAGCCGGCGGTTGCACAGTGGGTTCTCGGTGGCGGGTCTGCTGCGGCTGGAAGCAGCACATGATTCTGCTTGCAGCCGCTGCAGAACCGCCGTTTTATAGAACAAGCTCATTCTTTGCTAACCCGCTGGGAAACCTGCGGGTTAGCAACGGATGAGGCTGTGGAAACCGCCGGTGTGTGCACAGCCTTGGTCGGTTTACATTGGTTTTAATGTTAATCCAAACGCCGGTTTGGATTAACATAAATTTACATAAAACTAATGTAAACAAACCGGCGGTTTACACAGGTAAACCGCCCAAAACCCGGCAAGTGCGCACATAGCCTAAGTGGCTTGTACACTACTTGAACAAACCCTTCCCAAACCCTGGTTGCCCTTAGTAAAATAATAACACTTACTGTATACTCACCTCCCTTGCCAACACTGTTCCAGTGGTGTTGGCACTGGCCCTTCTGGGACTTAAGTGACATTGTTATTTTTCACTTAAGCCAATCAGATCTAGCCTTACTCTCTCCTCCTTAGGACATAATTGACATCCAGAAGAAGTCAGAGAGCAGGCACAGCTCTCACTTTCTCTGGATGTCTTATTAGTCTAAGGAGGGGAGTGTGAAGCCACCATTGATTGGCTCCAGGGATCACATGACCTAACCATTTCACTGGAATAGCACTAGCACTAGACATGAGTATAGATGTTATTCAACTGGTCGAAAACACGGGGATTGAGAATTGATGGTTGACTTGTGGACAACACCTTTCAGGGAAACTGAGAGGTGTGTTTTACTCTAAAGCACTGCGACAATTCAGAGACAATGCTTAGAAGCCAGCTAGAAAAATGGTATATTTATATTATTATTAGGCAAGTTATATTGCAGAGGATTATTCTTATTATTGTTCAACAACTATGTTCTCAATCAACCCAAAGGACTCATAAATATCAAAGCTTAATATTTTTGGAAGTTGGAGTGTTTTTTTTTTTAGATTTGGCTATCTTAGGAGGATATCTGTTTGTGCAAGTAACTATTACTGTGCAGAATTATTAGGCAACTTAATAAAAACCAAATATATTCCCATCTCACTTGTTTATTTTCACCAGGTAAACTAATATAACTGCACAAAATTTAGAAAAAATAATTTCTGACATGCAAAAACAAAACCCCAAAAAATTAGTGACCAATATAGCCACCTTTCTTTATGATGACACTCAACAGCCTTCCATCTATAGATTCTGTCAGTTGCTTGATCTGTTTACGATCAACATTGCGTGCAGCAGCCACCACAGCCTCCTAGACACTGTTCACAGAGGTGTACTGTTTTCCCTCCCTGTAGATCTCACATTTTCACATTTTAAGAGGGACCACAGATTCTTTATGGGGTTCAGATCAGGTGAACAAGGGGCTATGTCATTATTTTTTCTTCTTTTAGACCTTTGCTGACCAGCCACGCTGTGGAAAATCATGTTTTTCTTGAACGATGAAGACTTATTCCTGTACCACTGCTTGGAAGAAGTTGTCTTCCAAAAATTGGCAGTAGGTCCAGCCCATACCAGTACCCCACCTCCACCTTGCTGGTGTCTGAGTCG